>VZSZ01002344.1:150781-190942 GCA_013398815.1 Ibidorhyncha struthersii | reverse complement strand
TCGCTAAGAAGCCGTTTCTGGAGCAGCACTACCATATGTCCCTTGGAGCAGAGCTCTCGATCCTGTACTGGGCTTCTTAACAAGAATTGTTTGGATAAAAAAAAAAGGAATACATTGATTTTAGATCTTTCTAGAATTTTTAAGATTCTGGTTCAAATCAATAGCTGTTTTTTTATTCTCTGTTGTATACTTAGTTTCTTTTTACTTTCTCTGTGGCGTCCAATCATTCCTTCTATGACAGCTGGAAGGAGAAAAGGTGGAAAAGGAGAGGTAAAGCCAGACGTGAAGTATTTTTCATTTGTTTGCCATGGTTTTCTTCCTAGTTCTAAAACAAACAAAAAAAAAAAAATATGGCCTTGCATGGATAATACTTGGAGTGCTATTAACAAGAATTTTTAAAAAAAGACATTATTTCTTTGGAAGAAAAAAGGATGGTCCCTCTCCAACAGGAAAAAGCAGCTCCTCACTAGGCAAAGCACACACTCGTGCCATCAGCCAGACAGCAAAGCAGTTCTTGCTCAAATGTGCAACAGTTGGTTAGTGTCTGGTCCACACTTTCTGGATTCTCAGCCCAAGTCTCTGAAAGGGCAATTGGGAAAATCAGGCATCTTTTAGCCACCACTCATAGGAACCAGGAGGAAAGAAGGAATCCAAAACACATTTCAAAATAGACAAAAATGATGAGCACTATATACTTTGAAGGGCTATACAATATCGGATTTGTCAGGCAACTCATGTCCATCTGTGTTGTGCTGTACCACCCAAAACCACTAATTTGTTCTCAAGCTGCAAGACTCATAGCGAAGATGTTATTGCCTTTCCAGTCACTGTGTTCTCCATAATGCTCACAAGTCACTGAAACAGAAACCACACATTCCGAGCATCACTTATGTGATTATATATGCTCACACATCCTTAATCTGAGGGCTTTTATTTAGCTGATAAACCATACAGTACTGCTCTATGTTTCTGGATGTTCCATTAGCAATCATTGCTTAATAACATTTGCTGATGAACATTGCATAAGTCTAGAGAGAAAAGCCTACAAATTTTAGAAAATTATTTCATCCACTGCTATCCTTTGAAACAGGCCATTTTTTCCAGATAAAATATTACCTTTCTATCATGGTTTAGGCCAAATTGGCCACTGGGGACATGGGGCACCCCAGATGGGACCGACAGATGCTCCCCTCTACCCCTCTTCAAAAAGAGAGGCAGAGGAGGGAAAAAGAGACTTAAGAGTTTAGAAGGAACTAAACTACTTTAATGAGATATTAATAATAACATACAAGGAAATAATGAAATATATACAAAACCGTATCAAGCTCCCAAGATGACAATCACGACACCGGCTGGCACTGGGGCAGTCCCAGGCTGGACTCAGTGGCAGACGGGAACTGGATTCCGGGTCTGCCTTCAGGATGGGGACCAAAGGCAGACGATTGGAGTGAAGAGAGCGAGACAGTGAGAGAGCGTAAAAGAGAGGAAAAAGAGTGAGAGAGGGATCTGACCCTCAGCTTTTATACTGAGCATGGTGCGGATGGGATGGAATATCCTGTTGGTCAGTTTTGGGTCACCTGGCCTGTCCGCTCCTCCCCACAGGTGGGACCCCACTGCGCTTTTCCGCTTCTGACCCTCCAACGTGGCAAACAACAAAGCTGGTTGGCCTTGGCTATTACAGCAATAAGTATAAGCAGGAGCCTCTCCGCATACCATGCCTGGGCATCGACTGTAAACATTGCTTTTATCACTCTGAGAGAGCGAACATTGTCTGCACAATATGCTGTTAATTTCAGCAGTTAGAAGAGGCCCAGCTAAGAAGCGAAGTTACTGAACAAAGTTAGTCCAGTTTTACCTCAGACCAGGACACTTTCCTTAACTAAAGAAGATATGATTAAGAATACTTCAAATTGATCTAGCACAGTTCATTCAAGGGTGCTTTGCCTATCACACCCTTCCCCCCCAAACGGTTTTTGTTCTGCCCGTACAGCAGCTAACACCCCATGATCTATTCCCCAGCTGGGCATCTCACCACAACAGCTGATAATATTATCACCAAAACCACAACCACTTCAGGGAAAGACAGAAACACCTAATCAGCACATAACCGTAATGTAGCGGGAAGGAGGCAAGCTGAGGGATACAGGAATTTATAGAAAGGGCAGGTTTGGTTTTGTCTTTAACTGTCCAACACTGGTCTATTTCTCATCCCACCAACCACACCACTAAGATCCCGTTTCCTAGGTAAGTACAATCCCAATCTAAGATTTGAAAACCTTGGTAATTAGTGTGTCTTAGGGCCTCTAGGGATAGCAGCTTGCCCTACGCTCCTCTCTGACCTCTCTGCTGCCATTGTCAATGTCCATGTTTTGGCTGGAGAAAGAGCTATTCTCCTCAGACTGTGCTTTCAGCCTAGGGAATTTTTCCTTTTTTCTGCTTCTTGCTGAAATCTTTCCTTTTTGGCAAAAGCAGGGCTGTCCCCTGCAGCCATGCCTCACTAGTGACAAGTGCTTCTGGGAAGAAAGTGACCTTACTCCTCAAGAGAGGGGTGGCAAGTCTCATCTGTCCCCAAGCCAGGGCAGGTCTCAGCCTTTCCACGTGATGCCTGTGTGCCGAAATTTCTTTAGTGTCTATAATGACAGGATTTACTACAGGGCTTTTTTGGTTTTTAATGTCACTTTGGTGTTAAAGGGAGGAAAGCGTGCAGGTCTTGCGCACCGTAGTGGTTCACACCGTGAGTCGGTCAGGGCTGGGCTGGGCAGAGGCCCCTGGAGGCACTCCCGGGAGGGCACAGCAAATAGTCATGCTCATGCCAGCATAAACTGGGAGGGCAAACCTGTGCAGAGGAAGCTCCCCAGTTTTGACACCTTTCCTGTAGCTCCTTGGAGAGCAGTTATGGTTTTGGTGAGGCAGAAGCTTTCCCAGGCTCCCGCCATGGGGGCACTGTGAAAAACAGGTATTCAGCGCTCACTCCACAGCATTTCAAAGCAACCCTGACTGCTTTCTGCTGGCTTCAGAGCCGGTTTTTACATTTTGCTGCTGGCTGTGCCTCTCACAGCTCCGGCAGCCAGCACTGAAAGCGTTTGTTGCCCCATGATGAGGAGCTGCGTGACAGCCAACGGGCAATAAAAGTCCTGCAACAACCCGCTGCTGTCTGCATGGATCCTTCGGCTGATTCATGGCTCGCTCTCTGGCAGCCTGGACCTGACACATCGTGCTCTTTCTGGTGTTAAGGAGAGCCAGTCAGCAGCTTTGCACTTGGAGGAAGCAGTCTGTAGAAAACTCCTCTCGCTGATCCTTGCTCAGGAATCCTCCTCGTTCGGCCACGCTTGCAACGAGCAGCCCCTGGATGCATACAGAGGCCAAGTATCTGTTCGGTGGGCCCTCCTGCAAAGGCAGGCGCAGGGGAATGAAAGAATTGCCCTACTCCCATGCTGTTTAGGTCTTTCCCATAGGAGGATTGATGTGTCCTGCGCAGGGTTTCCTTCCCCCCTTTGCAGTGCAGGCAGGACAGGCTGTGCTCCACCTCAAAGGGGGCACCAACAGGAGTGGTGGCTCTTCCTCCTCTGACCCCCATCCTCCATGTAAGGCTACTGTACACTCTCGTTTGGAGGTCACAGTGATGGAAGACACACTTAAAAGCCTTCTTACTTATTTACATACATATTTATATAGCTGCTACAAGAGCATTGAAGTATTCTTTGTTATGGGCTTCTGCTTTCCTAGAGTTTCCAGCTCATATTAAAGTCATAATGTCATGACGTGCATTTTAGAGTGGGGTCTCTGGGGAGTGCAGATCATGGCCTGTAGATAAGTGTATGAGTTCCTACTGGCCTGACGGTCTCCAGTGGTGCTCTGCTGCTCTAGGAGGGCAGAGACACTGGGAGGGCAGGAGTCACCGGCCCATCAAAAAGGCTCATGGATGTGCAGAAAAGCCACGGCTGGTGAAATGATAATGGCTAATAGACAAGGGCCCAGTGATATCTGAGCAACCCCAGGGTGCTTTTAAGCCACTAGGAAGCCCTAGACACAGCCTGCACACGTGGACGTAGGACTCTCTGTCACACGCATATGGTATCTGTTCTCTGTGTGCAATGTGTGCACAGGTAGGTGTGTGTGCAGTGCGCATCTGCACATCTGGATGTTATGCACGTTGCCCAGAGTCATCCTTCCAACTGGATGTCGGGGGCCTTGGGCTCATGGCTTAAAATGGCACTGCACCAAACTGGTGCAGTTTAGGTACCTGGTGCTACCTCTAGCTGCCCAGCAGCTTCGTCCCCTTCCGCAAAGCCTCTTTGAACCTGCTCTCACATTTCTGTTCACGTTATGCAAAACAGGAGCACCTCCAGGAGCAAAGGCCTGCTGCTCTCACCAGTGCTCGCAAACTGCCTGTGTCGAGGGGAAAGCCCTGCTCAGCTTGTGCACTCGCCATCATTTCTCACAGGTAATGTCTCCTGCTAAATGAGCCCCAAAACATTTCTCCAAACAGTGCTTAACTGCTTACATGCTTAGAAGTAAACCACATTTTGCCGCCTTTAATGCTTTTCCATCTCTATTTTTACGCATTAAGATCAATTTCATGAGCTTTCCTAGGTAGGATGATTGCCATCAGCAGGAAGAATGTAGTAAATTAATTATAGATGTATGTTAAATTACTTTCATTACCACCCTCAGTTCTGGGAGGGAATCATATGAGCAGGATGACTGATGAAACAGTGTTTTTACATATTCCCCCGGTAATGGATATTTTTACTTGGCCGCCAGTGTTGTTTCTCAGCTCAGAGAAGCTGGAATTACACATTTCAGAAAATGGAGATTCAGTCTAAAATTAAACTCCAAACATTGCCAGACAACTGTGGCTAAGACAGACTTGCTGGAACACAAGCTGTCTATTCAGGGTCTTCTGCTGTCATCCCTCAATGATGTGCAAAAGTCAACTTAGGGAGGATTCATCCTCTTTAACATTAGGCACATCCAAATCAAGGGAGAGGGAGTCACGTGCATTTGGGGTGTTGTTTCTACGCACTGTCAAAGACATAACAGCCAAGACAAAAGTCAACATGTGTGGAAAGTTATTTTCCATATTCACCTTATAACAACCTTGGTGCAGGGTATTTTCTAGGGATTAATGACCAGGCCACTTTAATGGCTCTCTGCTGAACTTCAGGCTATCAACTTTTCACAGCCTACCATTAATCCCTGGAAAATATCTAGGTTCATGATAGATACGAGTGAAAAATAATACACTCTGTGAAGGTAAGTAGATTGCTAGTGTTTCATCATGTACTGGCCCTAATTGCTAACTTCAGATACACTTCAGAATACAAGTAAATTAGCTACAGCTTAGTTACACTGTAATTACACAGCTACTTCACTGCACTTCTATTTATATAGCGTGTAATTACTATCTTCTCTGGCTGAAAGCTGAAATCATGATATAATTGTCCCTCATGTTTCATACTAGAATGTATTACACAATACTGTATTTTGAAGGATATCTGTAACAGGTAAGTCAGAGGACAAATACTGACTGGGTAAATGAGTTCAATATATTTCTAGCCACTGCACTCACAATATTTTTTGTTAAAAAAAAAATAAATAGAGAGTTTGGCAATGGTTTGCTAACAAAAAGGAAAAGAGACAAAGATAAACCCAAACAGTCAGGCTGTTTTCCGAAATGTTGAGCTTAGTGAGAAGGACACCAGCCTTCTGGATGTTTGGGATTTTCTAAGCCAATCTAAGATGGAGGTCTCCAAACGGAGGCTTGTCTTTGGAGGTGTGACTGATCCTCCTTGCAGACCTGTGTTTAAATATCGTTACACAGATGACATGGTTGCACTCCATGCAGAAGCCCCACATGGCTGCAGCCCACCCTTTAAGCAGCAGAGAGGTTTTGCTTCAGTATTAATTAATCAGTAGAGTCATCTTTATTAACTTATTGGATGAGATATGAGGACTCATTCATCTTCCCCATATCAACCCACTAGCACTGTTGTCAGACAGTCTTTCTGGGGAGCACAACATCTTATGAAGGAGCACATGTGCTCAAAAATCTTTCCACATAAATACTTACAATCTCAGTGTTAAACTGACTTTTGGGACTAATGCCTAGAGATCTCAGAAAAATATGTCCAAAGGAATAAGAAAGATGAACCATCATATATCATGTCCCAGGTCATGACCTGGGAACAAACTGTATTACAGGGCTTGTCCTGGTTGGAAGAGCAGAACAGAAAGCCCAGCCCAGCAAGTTTTGCTGTCTCCTCAGTCCCTGGCTGTGGTCTGGGGTTGGGAGTCAGCACTGAAAGGAGCTCCCCTCTCACTTCCCATTGTGACTGGTACCAGGCTAGGACTCACCCAGCACCATCAAAGATGCTTTGAGGATCCTTCTTGCCACCAGATTTGAGGGACTCGCAGTCTTAACACACCAATCCTGACATCACCTGCATGCAGGGCTTTACCTTGTGGATTTTCCCTCCAACCTGTTGGAGCGAGGCTGGGGTGTGGGTACACGCATGTGCACGCAAGGTAAGGACTATGTCTGAAGTCTGAAGCAAATCAGAGAGATTTCCTTCTCCACACTGGCTCTGTGGGAGCAGGCCTGCTGTGGTTTCCATTAGACTTGTAGAAGTGCCAAAAACCCCTGTAGTCTGCTGGGAAAATAATTAGACTTGGCAAGTTTGCTCAACAAGCACTTATTATACATAGTATTAAGGGGTGATAGGTAAAGTCTGCGGTTGTTTCACTTAATAATGCATGGATCCTCCTAGATATCCTAAGGATCTCTCTCTGGAGTTGTGTTTTGTGATCAGATGGCATAACTAATGGCCAGGGCTGATTACATACTGATTAAAAACTACTTAAGAATCTCATCTGTCCAGGAAGGGAATGCCAAGCCCTGCAGTACGAGGGAAGTGCTTGTCCCTATTTCATTCCACTTGTACCAGTTCACCCGTCAGGAGCAGCAGGCAGTGAGCAACTCCGCTTTGCACATCAAAGGGAATTTGGGATACATAAGGACTCCCATGTGTCTGAGTTTAGTGTGATGCCTTTAGTGAATGGATATCTTCCCCTCCTCAGAAGCTGATGGCTTTGACCAATAAAGCACAGGAGCACATTCTCGTTTGGTGCCTACCAGAAACTACAGTGCTCCTGCAGAAGGTGGGAATTTCTTTGTGGCCCACATTTTGGTGGGACACCTTTGCACTGAGCAGACAGAATTCTAAAAAATTCTGGGGAGGCTACAGGAAGCCCATGTTTCTCTGTGTTTCTCCTCCCATGGATTTAGTCTGGTGGGAAAAAATGACAAATTCATGGGCTGGGGAGTTGGTAGTGAAAAACGGACCATTCAGCAATGATCATGATGTGATGATGGGCAGCACCAGCTGAGGTGTTTGCACCATTAGGACTATCAGACAGTTAGTTTGAAGTAGATCCAGACTTTGGTTCCTATGGGCAAAGTGCAAGACTCTGTCCTTTGCGTGCATTGAGGGGCACCCCCATCCTTTCTGGCATAAGATGCTTCTTAGCTGCCCTCGCAGCAAGAGCCATATTTCCTTCTTACCCCTCCTGAAACCTGCTGGGCACCTATGACTTAATAGGTAAGACATAGAACAGAGCTGCATTCATCCAAAGGCTTTAAACTACGTGCTGGCCTGCTGGCACTGCCTCTAGCCTTCCCCACAGCATTGGCTGGGAAACACTAATTCAGCTAAATGCAAGCTTCAGGTGTGATTTTAGTATGCCTTCGCAGAGAAACAGTTTCTGCCGTGCTGGACATGCAGCCGCTGAAGACGGGGTCCTTTGCAGTGTTCAGCTTACAAAGGACAGCAGATCAGGATGGCCTTGGGCACTTACGGCCAAATACCTGTCACTGAGTTACCTGTGAATTCAGAGAAATTAAAATGTAAATGCATCTTTTGAACACTGGGAGAGACTGTTACATTTGGAGCATACAAGCTTCAGTGCCAGATGCTCCACGGATTGCCCGGTCCCTGCTGCAAGAGACATGGTGTTGCTCCTCTGAAGCTTTCCCTGTCTGGCTTGCACTGTAACAGGTTTCTTAGGCTGTCCAGCAAAATTGCATCTTGAATTTCTGACTAAAATACGATCTACAACTCTTAAATGACTCTGTAGTGTTTCAAAAATGTTGAAATAGGGGAAAACATGCTTTTATAAATTTTAGAAACAGCACGTTGTGACAGCCAAGTTCAGTGTAAAATTAGCTTGTCTGAACAAAGGAGTTTGAAAAGAGAAAAGCAAGTCATTCGAGGAAGCATTTTCAGTACATATTCAACAGTACTAAAGTTGAAGAAAGGTAGAGTATGTTTCAGAAATTAGTAACATATAAACATATAAACAAATACTAAAAAAAAAATATTTTTAAACACTGTCCAAATTTGTGCCTTTTGGAGAGAGGGGACATATAATTTTCCCTTGCATACATATCCTCTCTAACTGTTTGACCCACGGGCTAAGCGCTTGAGTACCCCAAGCCATGTAGGGCTGTGTTTGCCTAAGCATCTAGACACCTGCGCTGTCAGACATGTGGAGATTCACCCTCTGCAGACACACCGAAGTTGCAGGCAGAAATGTCACAGCAGGGTCACACCTTGTCAGGTGCTTGGCTCTGCAGGACAACGAGTTGTACATTTTTAAAATGAATTATATGATACCATTACCTGTGATAGCAGGGTCTTGACCGTGGTGACATAGAAGATCCCATTTACCTCTATGTGTTCATTTTTTGGTGTCAGAATGTAAATGAGCCTCTCTTCAAATACAAACAAAAGCATAGCAATACTTTAGGGAGTGCCAGAGCAGACGGCAAATCGAGTCTTCATTTCTGAGCTGCACCGCCATTATGGGAAGCTTTGCTGACAGTTATGAATGTCACTCATCAAAACACCTTCACACGGTTCTGATAAGTCTAAATAGTACTATTTTATAGTCAATGTCACTGTCGCCGTAGAGGGCATGAAAGTCGTCTTTTAAATTCATTTCTCAATGTAATCTGAATGCACCTGTATTGTCTACTAGGCGTTTTCTGAACGCAGCCAAATAAATTTGGTGTCAGCTGCCACAGGAACTATCCTCCTGAATAATCTCTCATGTTGTTTAAAATCATTACATATATTAAACGTATAGGTTGGCACTTCATTTTTGGGTTGTTTGCTTGCTTCCTTGCTTGTTTTTTAACACAGTTACTACCAAGTTACCTCTACTCCATCATGGTTCCAGACTTCTCTGGTTTCCTCATGTGTTTTGCACTTTCTGGATATGGTTCATTCTTTTTATTAAAAGGAGGACAATTATATTTTGCTCTATTGCTGCACATATTGCCAGTGAACATCCTTCCCCCTCGTGGCCATGAGCTCTTTTGTGTGCTGAATGTGGAGGACCACCCAGAGCAGGACAAATACACACCGGTGATGGTTACAAACCCCAAAACTGCAGCCTCCTGCACTCACTTAAGAAGACAGCCTGGTTTTACACTCGCTTCCTTAAGCGCTGGGTATTGATGTCCTCTTGGCTATCACCCCACTGAAGAAGTTTTTCATTAACGGTATAAAATAAAAAGCACTAAAGCTTTTCTTTGTGATGAGCTCAAATCTCCAGCTGACCTTGCAGAGCTGTGTCCTGCAGCCTTGCTCGTCAGCCCCGCTCTCAGGCAGGCTGTGTCGCCCCTTCCCCAGGACAAGACAACGCTACGTGTGGCAAAGCAGCATCTGGCACAATGTGTGATGGCAGAAAGAGTCCCCTTCTAGTCGCGTGACACTCCGCCACGTGGCACAGTCACTGCTTTATCGTTCTGTTAAAAAGGAAGGTAGGAACGTGTACGAATTTTGCCACTTCAGAGTAAGTGTTGTAATATTGGAATTCCTCCTCCATGCCTTTAAATTTGGAAAGCTAAATACACAGGGGGGGAAAGTGAGGGGAATTATAAATAAGGAATGAGTACATGGGATAAATCTCAATCCAATCCATGGTATTTGTCACACATCCCCATCAAACACCGCTCGTGTCTCACCAGCAGAACACGGCTGCAGGGAGTGCTGTGCTGCTGCTGGTCTGTTGGCTTCTTTTGTGGTTGTTGGGAATGATGGTTCACCATCAAAATCAGGACCTTGTAGAAGTTCAATCAACCCTGAAAACAATGGGCAGTTGCTTCTAATAAGGTCACAAGCTAATGAATATAAACGATGTCTAATAATTGCACTGCAATGAAAGTGTTAGCAATCATCCTTGCATGTCTGATATCCCAAATATGCCCCATGTGCCTAGTGCGTATGTTTACCATACAACACTCACACTCTTGACTTTCCTACAAAGGTGCTTTCCAGACTTGAGCATGCATGTAAATAAGACTATTGTGTTCAATTTGCCACACAAATCACTAAATTACATGCACAGGCAGCTTCTACTCCTTCACAAGAGCTTTTTCTAAGGGCTATTTCATATTGCAGGAGTCATTTTTAATAACTGAAAATGTTCTTAAGAAAGTTTTAAGAGTTTTCCAAGCCTGGATTACAGCTTGAGCCTGCAGGTTTTTGAATTCAAGGGATTTGATTCAGCAAAGCATTTCTAGGGCTATTCACATGCTTAAAAGTACAGAGTTATTTGGCATTGCTTTGCTGCACTGATTAGTGCGATACTGTGCTTGGAACCCATGGTGAGGCAAGAGGCAGGGTAACAGGGAAGAGGCAGGCCACTCACGACCAACAACCAGCCATAATTGCCAAAACAGTCTGGCTTCCTGTGTGACAGAAATAGTGCCACAATCTTAAAGTATCTCTTTCCATGGCAGGAGGCTTGAGTAGGTCAAATGAAGTAGCTGCTTAATGTAAGAAGACTTCTGAAGCCATAAAGAACTACTTATCCAATGTAGCATTTTTTGCCCTGAGGGACAGGTTAGCAAAGGTGTAGCTTTTCCAGAGGATTTTCACAGATAGCTGAACAGAAAGCCTTTTTATTGAAAATGTTATCTGTATTAACAAAACTTTATGATCTAAAAAGCTTGTGTTGGGTTTCTGCTAGACGAAGAGCCTTAGCATCGGCTCCTGCAGTAAGGACAGCTGAGTATCTGGGTCATTGTTCCCAGAATTAATTGATAGGACCTGGTGGGAAAGTATGAACAGCATCTTGTCAGATCCTTGGCAGGTCATCATCAGCTGATTTCAGACTCATTATGGGCCCACACAACTGGAGGTATGAGTCAGGCTGACCCAGATCACTGAAAATGTTGAAGAAACTGCGTGGCAAGGAGCTCACAGTGGTGGTCCTGGAATAAGAGGCTACGACCAAGAGCTCTGTTACCGTGTACATTAAGACAGGAATAGAAACCCTATGAGGATAAATTCCTTACTGAGTAGAAGGGCAGCATTACCCTACAGATCACAACAGGCAAATGTAAACTCACTTCATTATTTTTAAAATAGTTTTATTAAGTATATTAAAACATCCAGAAGGTGTATTGGAAAATGTTCAGGACCTTCTAACAATGTTTTTTTTTTCCTGAAATACCATAGATACATTTGACAGAAATAAAGAATATTAAAAATACGGCAACAAAAGCCTAAGTATATTGACTAGGTTTTGTTTTTCAGAGAAAATGCAAGATACTACATGAGGATAAAATGTGAGTCCTACTGAAGTCAGTGGCCAAAGATCATTATTATTTAGTGGAATAAAAGATTTCACAGAAAAGGTTTTGTACAAGAAGATATGAGTGATCTAAATTTAAAAGTATAGTCTATTCATGGAATTATTTTTACAAGCCATTCTTCACAGTGTGTGTACGAGTGATAATTAAATACAGATCTTCAGTGACAAAGTAATGAAAAAACTTTATCTGATCGCATAAGGGCGACACTGAAGCAAAGAAAGAGGAGACCTACCCTATGGACTGGTGTTAGCTTTGGATTTGGATGATCTGCCTCAAAAGCCCTTTTTTTTTATCGAGTCACTTGGAGCTAAATCTACAAAAGGCTGATGATTTGACTACACAATGTCATGCTCAGCATCCTTCCTCTTGGGCAACAGCTGTTTATTATAAAATACATCAGTACTTGCGGTCAGAGTCCAGATCTTCCCAACTTAAAATTATCACCACTGGATAAGAGGGTCCTACGTGGCCTCAGCTCCCACTCTGCATCACTGACCTGGGGAACTTTATTTCATGCAACAGGATGGAATGAGGCCAGCGGGTATTGCAGTGCTAGCAACAAGGAGGTGCCTAATCCGGCCAATCCCCAACCAAACAAAGTGGGGACAACTCCAGATGAATGCAACTTCACCAGCTTAAAAAAACATGGCACAAGGTCGCAGCTCTCTGACAGGATCTAAAATCATTAATCCTGAGTGGTACAAAGCAGTAAGTAAGCAGGCTGCACTGCAGAGAGGCCTGTACTTTAAAGCACAACTAATCCATGGTATTTCCTATTTTCTGGCAGGGGCATACCTGTGCACAGCCGGTGGACTTTCAGCTCCTCTCCTCAGCCGCTAATGTCTTCCTTCAAGTAGGCGGCCAAGGCACCCAACTCAGGGCAGTGGATCCCCTTTCAGGTCTGGCGTGCCTAAGCTTTATGCACTGATGCAATGATGCCTGTAGCTCCTCTGTGCTTCAGTTCTTCATTTGTACAATTAATTATTAGTAACTCTGCCTCACCAGGGTGATGTAAAGAAAAAGCATACTAAAAAACAGTAAGGCACCCAGATAGTGGATAATAAGAACTGTGTAACCTCCTAGGGAAAAGGTTAAAGAATTTTTACTGTTCAAATGTAGATCAAAGTTTATGCCCTTTAAGATTAAATTTCTGCCCCACACAGACCCGGGACCTGGAAGAAAGACTCCTGTATCATGTTGGCCTTGTGCTGCTCCCCTGCCTAATGACACCTTTCTCAAGGCATTTTGCTAAATTTAGAGGTCCCTAGGAAAGTCCCTGGTCAAGCCATGATGAGCCACCCCAAGTGAGTTCCTTCCTAGCATGCTCCAGACACAAAGACAGGCTGCCTTGCTGCCACTTCACGCACAGGCTTGTACTGCCCTTCTTCTGTTCAAGCAGCTCTCTCATGTTGTACTTGAGTGTAAGGTCTATTTTACATGTCCATGAGACAGAGGTACAAGTCACAGTGCAGCTGCCGGTGGAAGGCAGCACCAGATCCCTGGGATAGTTCTGACACTGCAAAGAGTCAGAGTATTGACTGCACGGTGAGAAGACCCAGCCACCACAGTACTCAATGCAAAGCCCGTTCAGGCTGCTGGAGGGGCTCTCCATTGACTCTGATGGCCACTGGCCTTTACAATGAGTAGAGCTCTAGTACAGGGAATGAAAGTGGGGTGTCAGTTACACCCTTACCTCAGCCCCTCTTGGAAATGGGGGGAAATCTAAAGAAAAATATTGCAGGACCGTTGGTATGCAAACGGGTACTGCACTGTGTCCCAGCACTTTATAAGAAACTAGACCTGTTTCTGTTCTAGTCTTCTCCTACAACAAAGAAGAGGACGCACATGGCAGAGCATAGAGCAAAATTTAAAAATCTAGTGTGATTTCACAGCTGGTGTGCACTTAAGCAACCCAGAAGGAATTTTCCATTCAGCCCATGGGAACAGGTTTAAACTTCATTTGTACCATTCATGTCCTTCTTTAGTCCTTCTTGTTCCTCTCTCAAAGGTTCCAGCTCAGGCCCATCCTGTGTGTTTTCTTTGTCCAAGTTATTTCTGCCTTCATTTTCTGTCCTTGCAGATTTAGGATCCTCTTCTTTCACCTTCCTTTCCTTCTTCTCCTTGGCAAGCATACGATAATTATAATAATTCATGATGAACAGGAAGGTTCCTGCCAGGACCATCACAGCTCCACATTTAATGAACATATATTTATAGTCCCCAAAAGTATCGATAAGAGTTCCTGTAAAACATTTATTTAAAAAAAAAAACAAAAAAAAAAAACAAAAAAAAAGAAACTTAGAGATGAAGGCATAAAGGGACACGCTTGTGGCTTTCGGATAAAATAAGACATTTTCTGGACTTCTGATCTCTTCCACAAATACTCTGATCCTGCAAATACTTCACAAGTGTTCCGCTATAGAGCCTGTGGGTAATTAACATTGATATACGTAATACTACCAATAATTTGTACAGTTAAGTAGAAGGAGACAGAGAACCTACATTACAAAGTCTAGACTTTTCAGGCACACCTATTTTTCCATGCAGAAACTAAGTCCTCTGATGACAGAGTCTGCAGATAGTCTTTCCATTGACTCCAATGATCACCTACAAGGATGTCCATTTGACTTGGTAGTCCTCAGGCTGCCAACAAGAGCGGCAGCATTCAGGAAGATCTTCATGAGACAGGACTTGGCCACCGGGACTCGTCTCAGACTCTTGACAAAGACCGTCCAATTTATTCCACCACAGGTCATTCACCAGCATTAGAGGGGACTCAGCTTTTGGTCACAGCTGCCCTTTCTGCGTTTATACTCGTGATCTAAAAATGAAAGGGCACTGTGTGGAACTGGAAAACATTAGTTCCAGGGAAAGCAAAGATGATGCTGTCAATGTCAGATAATTTCAATGCCAAGACAAATGTGACAGGTTCCTCTCAAAGGTTAATGCCTCTGCTATGGAGTCACAGAGTAATTGAAGGGAGACGGCTTAATTGAAATGTCAGTGTTCTCCATTATGTCAAAATGTAATGCAAATCTTATTGGGATTATGATCCTGAGCATTAATTCCCATTTACTGGCACAACACAGGCCATTCTTAATATCCCAAACCCTAATTAAAGTAAGACCCACTCCTAACCTGGCCTTCACAGTACAGATAGTCCTCCTTGAAACGGGCCCATCATCCATTAGCTCTCTGACTTTTTGGAATATGTTCTCCTCCTTAAAAAGAAGGACCTTTAATTACTTCCTGACTGACCCCTAATGTTGAAAAGCTGATGATTAATTATCCCACTGCATTACACTAACAAGGGATTTTGTGGCCACCAAATAGATTTCTTGATCACAACAATAAGAATTTTAACTGGTTTTGGTCAACAGTTCTTCCTGAATCATTCCTAGATGTCTTGGTACACCATTTTCAATGCACTGTGTTTCTCACGTTACTGGTGAAACATCAACCAAATGTTAATTGCAACAATTTTTCCTTTTCTGCTAATCAGGATGACCTAGAGGTCTCCTAAATAGGTTTCAATGAGAGTTTTAATGAGTAGAGTATTGGAAAATTCAACAGTAGGATAGTCTTGCCTCTTTTCCTTTGAGAATAAGATAAAGCCATAAAACACACTGGGAACAATTTACTTAGTTCATTAAAGCAGAACCCTGCAGTAGGTTATTAAAATGCCAAAGAACCAATAAATTTGCTGCTTATTAAAATGGTGGGGAAAACCCTACAAAACTAATATTACTGATTATTACATAGAACTGTTTTAGCCTTATTAGCAGGCTCTGGTCATTAACTTAATCTTCCACACAGAAAATTATATAATTCAGAAAACCACCATTTTAAAATTGTATTTTCTTTTGTTTGTCATTAATTAAATAATGAATCTGTAAGACAGCAAGAGGATACAGCTGCTTCTGTCACAGCGTGTGAGCTATGTGGTACTATGAAGAACTAAATGGCTCTGCAAGATGTGCCATACAGAGTATTAGCCAGATCTCAGTTTTGCATCCAGGAAATGGGTTTAAACTGCCTTCTTTCTGTGCATTCTTTAAATTTATTATGATACTGCCATATCAAAAGAATTAGCAGAGTTTAACTTTTGTACATCCAAATATAGACAGCACACACAACCTAATTAAACATTTTAGCATACTTAAAGGTGTCTAGTTTCCAAACCAGTTAGTCAAGCTTGCATACAGGCGAAATGCAAATTGCAAGACAGGGCACATAGATGGGATGGTATCTATACACTGAGAGGATGTCACCTATAAAGCCATTTAATTCATAGCCAACTCAGATTTGATAAGGACTGTACTTGAGCCAAATGCCAGATTCAAATACGGTGTCTTCCAGACACGGTGTGTTCCTTGTAGAAAAAGAAGCGAGCACATGCTATAGAGGGAAAGAAGCAGAGGTTGTTAAAAATCACAGGAGATCACTGCTCCTACATATCTTCAGATGACTGTAAGCCCTGCTGGAGGTTCAATATTGACAGCATGGGCCGTTGGGGGTCTCTGCCTTTTGATATATGCAACCATGCCACCCAAAATAAACCTTTTTTTTTTAATTTTTGAAACAGCCTTAAATCTATCCAATGCACTAAGATGACTGAAATCCATAAATTAAAGTACTCAGAGCCTCAGAGACAAAAAGCCAGGCAACAAGAGGATTTCATAGAACTGTTGTGTTTCACTGTGCTTAAGTTGTGGTGGACTCCAGCCTTTTTGCCACAGGAGCTCCAGAAGGAGTCATCTGAAGTGCAAGGTTCTTGGTGTTGCAGGAAGTCCCACCCTGCAAGTTCAGTTCAAGGGAACATGGACTAAAAGATCACTCTCCAAACTGTTGACTTCAACTGGAGGACTACACAGAAAGGAGTAAAGGGGAAATGCTGCAGGAGACGCCTAGGACCTGCCTTCCCTGTCCAATTACTAGTGGAAAAACAGTGGGTGAGAAGAGAGAAAAGACATTTAGAATCACAAGTGTGCTTGCAAGAGGCTAAATATAAGTGACAACCCAGTGGAACCAGAGGAAGAAAATACGCTCACCTCCAATTGGTGGTCCCAGCAATATCGTGCAGCACTCTGCGATGGTGACCAGGCCAACAGCGCTTGTGAACCGGGCAGCTCCCACGAGGTCCATGAGCGTTTCAAAGAGCATGGCACAAACCATGCCAAAGGCCAAGCCAAAAAAGATGGAGTAGACGACAAGCCCCGTGTAGCCAGAAGCCAGTGGGCACAGAAGGTGGCACATGCCATTGAAAGCAATGGAGAAGCTGAAGAAGTATTGAATCCGCGGCCTCACCCACTTGCTGTTTGCTATGATGCCAGTGGTAGGTCTGGCAACCATATCCACGATAGCAAGGATCGAGAGGAGGAAAGCAGCTGAATATTCATCAATGCCAATGTGCTTTGCATAGGGTGCCAGAAAAACAATGGGGGCAAAAAATCCCAGGAACATGAGCACGTTTCCGATCAGGTAAATCAAGAACCCTCTGTGCTTAAAGAGGGAAAAATCGAGGTACTGATTGATTTTGTCACAACAGTCCTTTCCCCCTTCCTCTTCTGTTTTGGTCTCCCCTGGGACGCTCATGGGACTACTCATTTCCATGGCATCCTTAGTGACGTCTTCTTTCAGAGCGGCCTTCCCTTCCTCAGTCGCCTGGGTTTTGACTGATGCTGTGGCTGCCCCAATAGGTCTGAAGAGTGCTCCTGCCACACAGCAGTTTAATAAAATTGCCCCAAGAATTAAAAAGCTGCCCCTCCAGCCAAAATTGTCAAAAAGGAACTGATTGAGAGGGGCCAGGGTGCAAAGCATCACGGGGCTCCCTGCCATAGCAAGGCCATTCGCGATGGGTCTTCTCTTCAAAAAGTATTTCCCTATGATTATCACTGATGGCTGGAGATTGAGAGCAAGGCCAAACCCTGGAACAGAGAAAAGTAGTTTAGATACAGAAAAGAAGATTTAAGACCCATTTATCCTCAGCTCATTGTTTAAGGCAAATTCATGGACAATTGGCCCACTGGCTCTTCAACATGATAGCCTGGATGCAAACTTTGCTCAAGATATCCCTAAGCTTCTGGCTACTGCGTTTGTGCAACCAGATCCCAGAAACAAACTTACGGTCAGAGAATGCCACTTCCTTTTGCACTGCAAATCTCTTGGGTGGCGAACCTAGCACAAAGAGTTCACTTCGGAATAAACTGAAACTATACCCTCAATAAACGCTGGCTGGTTTTGTCCAGACACAGCAACCCTGTTGGAGGAGAGGATGGATCTATTTAAAAAAAATGACAACCCCCAGTTTGAGGAAGCTTGTTCTGGCTTGAACAGTGCTAACCACCAAAGCACATCCTTCTCACGTGCAGCTGGGGCTGGCACCCCCTTCTCTGGGTGGTGATCACCCAGCACTGCTGCCGGGCTGACAGCCCTCCACAGAAAATAACATCACCCTTCTCAGCCGCTACTAATTTGGTGGTGTGAGCAATTCAGGTTTGATGCAAAAGATGAAGAGGTCTGCAAGTACACAGCAAAACAGCTACTGAGGATGCTAATTAAACAGGACCCTAGAGTGTTTCTTTTAATTAAAATTTATTTTTATTGCATTTAGATATATAAATGGTATTATAAATCTACCTTGCTAATTCAGTTAGCCAGCTTCTCGTGCACAGGTGAAATCTGAAGGCACAGATACCAAATGGTCTCAACTTTCTGTGGTTCTGTTTGAGAGCACGGGCATATAATCATGTCTTATTTTCAAACATTTCTATGATGTGCAGTATTTCCTTAAAAAGTTAAATTTTCAGAACTCCATAAAAATGACATTTAAAAATCATGTCACATATTTTCCACCTTATCATCCAGGAAAGAATGAGCCACATTAGAACAAAGCAGAAATGTAATCTTGAAGTGATTATACCAGACAACACGAAGACTGAAAATAGGGTCATGCAGATTTTTTCTTGTTCATTAGTCTATATAATTAGTTTGTTTAACTGTGCAGTACATAATTAGGCATATTGCTTTACAGAAGAGAATTTAGAAAGGTCAAGGTCCTCAAAATTAATTAAGGAACACTATCATTAGTCGCTAATAGAGTAGAATCCAACTGATGCAGCAGAATTCAGCTGATGTTGGATAGCTTCAGTTTGAATGGTTTTACAAAATTATGATTTTTGCCAAGTCTAAGATTCTTTTTTTTTAATTACTTGGAAGTTTACAACATTAAAAATAAATTGAAATGGCAACATATTAAAATTAGCCTTGATAGGAAAAACATGCTCAGCACAAACCTTTCTAGATAGTCCATATATGTGGTAGGGCATGTCTTTGGGAAGTACAGCCTGCTCATAATGCATAAGGGGCCAAATTCATGCCTGGGAGAGGGCTGACGTGAGAATTATGGACACAAAACACAGCCTTGGTTAGAGAACACCCTTGATGGTGCTTAGATATAGGAATGCACCTGAGAAGATGCAACACAGTGGATTAGAGTTTGCTTTAACTCTTTATTTCCCAGGCTGGTAGGTAAGGGCAGAAATTGAAGCATCATTTCCACAGATTCATTTTTGGTAGGGACCTACCACATGTTGTGCGGAGAAGGAACATCAGACTGGATGCCAGCTACCCTCTTAACCAATAATCAACTCAAATTTTTTATTATGTGAACATTAATTTTCCAGTCAGACAAATCTAATTTAATATTACCTCATGCTCTTCCCATTAATTAAATTTGGAGAGTTTCAAATTGACTGACTGGAATTTCAATTTACTTTAAGCTTTTGGCTGACTTTAGTTGGAAATATTTATATCAATTTTATTCCAGCTTTTCAGAAACTACAGCAGCTTTTCCATGGCTGAAACTGGTACTCAAATAACCACATTTTCTCCCCAGGGATATGACAGAGAGGCCTGTTGGTGGTGTTGCATGAGCAGAAGCAAGCCCGTGCCAGAAGGAGCATCCTTCCCTAGATTAAATACATTTGCCTCCTATTAGAAAGAAATAAGTGGTGCTACAGGAGCAAGCTGTGTAGCTATTGATCTTGTTCTTACTTTATTAGCAAGGGAAGATCCTACCAGGTATTTCAGTGCTCAACATTTACAGCTGAGGCAAAACCTCTAGTCCCATTAGTCAACATGCTTCACCCTAGATCCCAATTTATTTTATGGCGGTCTAATTGGTACAGATTGAACTGAGCTCTGACCAGTCGTTATTGCCTTGTATTTAGCTTTGAAATTTGCTGCTGATACCCCAGACTTGAAGAAGAGGTTGCATGTCTAAACACCTATGTAATGCACCCAGGCTGGCATCCATCCAGGTTGACAGCTTGCAAACCCGATTTCTTTTTCTAAGGATTATAGGGAAAAAAGTGCGTAAGAGACCATGGGTTTTACAGCGTATGCAGTATGCCTCGTGCAGCCCACAGCTCAGTGCCATCAAGGACAGAGCTGCTTTGGAGCTGCTTCTGACAGCGGAACCCAGTCCCTGCTCTGCATGCAAATGGAAGAAGACATAATCAAGAAAGCAATTGAGATTGCCGTGTCTAATCCCTCCACTGTAAACAGATACTTCCTGCTCTGGTCCTCTGAAGAGATTTCTATTAATATGCCAAAAGCACAGGACTGTAGCAGGAACCTCCTAGTACCAACTATCCTGTTTTTATCTCCATCCCTGTGAATTACATGAACATGGTCTTTTACGTCAGTCTGTTTCCATTCAGGCCAGTAGGAATGAGACTAGAAAGAGTGTGATGTTTACAGGTTGCTTTACAGTCATTGCAAATCACCTTTACAGAAATCCCTCTCATACAGTAAAGCTGTATCAGCCACGTGAGGAGCAGGCAGCTTCATAATTGCCCTTGAATGCTTCCATGTTAGGCCTGACCAGTGAAAGCACTTCAAGCGTAATTAGAGGCATTGACCATGTTAGCGGGATTACAAGCATCTTCCCTTCTCTGTCAAATTAATATTCCTTCCCCAGCACATACGCACCGTGCCTGGAAATGATGGGTTATTAGCTAAGACCTCATCCATACAGCCACCCTCATTCAGCAAGCAGGAGGGAAAGATGTACACAACAAAAAGTGTGCTTTGCTTTGAGGAAACGTCATGGCATTGAAGATGAGGGAGACACGGGGACCTGTACCCTGTCACCGACACGAGGGTTACGTGTGCACGTCAAGCACAGCTCGTACTATCAACTCTCTGGGCAGGGCAACGAACCAAAACGGACCAAAAAAGAGGAGTGTATTCATAAACCCTAGGCCCATTGGACTTAGGCACAAAATTGCCTCCTGGCACATTTTTAGACCTTTGAAAACAGGAGTCGGTGCCTTCCTACAGCACTGTTCCTTGCCTGAGCCCTTCTGCTCACCAAAATGCATATATTTTCGGCAAAGGTTTTATGGTATTCTTGTGCTAATCCAGTGTTGGTCAACTTGCTAGAGGACATTTGTTTAGCAGGGAATGATGCAAGCTCATGCATCGATAAATATTGAATTTATCCACAGGAGACATTGGTTATTTTTACTTCGCATTGCTTTGTTTCTAGAATCTCTTTCAAGGAATCTGCAAGATTTATGCACTCAGTAATGACACAGAACTACCTACAGTGACTCTCCTTAGAAAGAGTAAGGTTTAAGAGAGGGAATCCTACACGGGGATTTATTCACTACTGTACAGATCTAATAAAGCAATATTGGTGTAGGAGAATAGGGTGACAAACTTTCTGCCCCAATTTACTTTGCTAGTGGCTGGTTTTATTGATTTTAAATGTTGAGCTCGCACTTTTCACGCTTAGAAAGTGGCAACACTTAATGTGGCTGCAGAGAGATAGGGAACATTCATTAAAACATACACTTTGCAACCTTGAAAGCCAATTTTGAACTCATTGTGTCATGTTTTCAGGCAGATGTCCTAACTGCACTGGAAGAAACCTTAGCCAAAATAATCAAACAAAGATGCTTACAATTAAGCATCTAGACACACACAGGTGGAGAACTCTAATCCATCTACCTTTAAAAGCAATAACCCAGAACCTGCAGGCTTTAAAGATGCTGGACTGAGCCTATGCCTTCTCCTGTTTGAGTTTCTAATATGGAAATTCATATTTCAATACAGAAAACTCAAGTTATAACTTCAATAAGGAAATGTAGAATCTTTTTTTCTCAATATGGAGAATATCGCACATTTTCAGTCAACTCTAGTGGTTATTATTTTCAGATACAGGACCTCCTAACCTTGCAAGAAAGCAAAGGGCAAGTAGACCAAAGCAAATTCCTGAAATCTCATTTCATATATCTCATAGACGAAATATAACACACAGTTATATAGGAACACAGGTTCTTTCCTCATAGTTGCACTTGTATCTTGAAGGGCTTGCCTTACCCAGGGCAGAGCGCAGTCAACCCACATTCGCTTCAGCAGGAGCCGAGGGCACTGATGGCCATCCTCACCGTTGCCTTTGGCCAAGAGCACTCATCTGCAAAGAGCACATCCCCTGCTAAGACCCTGCACGCCATGTTCAGCCAGGAGCACAGCGCTTAGCAGGGGATATGCTCTTTGCTAAAGTTCTTTTGGAGCAGTTAATAACTGAGGGCCCTTGTCCCACCAGCTTTTTATCTCACCAGTTTCCCATTGCATGCCCCGAGCCATCAGAAGCAAACCTCAAGCGCAAGTGGAAAGGAGACACTTTCTGCTTACCTGTAATGAAGCCCACGCAGATGTAGAGCTGCAGGATGCTGGTGCAGAAGGCCGCTGAGACCATCCCAATGCCACACAGCAGGCCTCCAAGTATAACCACAGGTCGGCTGCCATAGCGGTTTACTAAAATACTGCTAATGGGACCTGGGGAAAGAGTGCAAAATGCTCCTTGAGGTCAGTATCTTCTGACAGAAGGATATGTTTGACACAAAGCAGGTAAAACTCTGCAATATTAGTGCTCCTGTGGTGCTGCTGACAGCTTCTAGGGGGACTTCGGGAAGAAAACGGAAAAAGGGAGAAAGATGATCTGTAGTGTGGAGATGGCAGTATGTCCCATGTCACACAGTAGCTGTGTAGTCAGTGACAGCTCCTGCCCTCAGGACTTTAAAGTGTCATCAGAGCAGGCAAATGGCAGTAACAAATCAGGTGAACACATCATCACAACATAGGAGCTTCTTGATTTATTATGATGCTGAACCATACACACAAAGCACTGGTTCATATTCCAAGGCTGATATCATGAATACCGTTGCATTTTTAATGCCTCTATTTAATGCAATTCCGATACTGCTGACCAGGACTGAAGCTTCAGCAGAACAGTTGTTAATTAAATCTTAATACCAGTCTATGTAGGTAGAAATAGTTTGGGATGATGGATTAGCCAGAGCTCAAAAGAAGCAGTTTGGTCTTGCATTTATGTAAAGAGGTGGTTCAGGAAAGTGCAAAATTATGAAAGAGGGAAATGGATTAACAAAGACTGTGCACACTGAAAGGAAGCATTGAAATCTGAGGAAGTGGAACATGCCAGCGGCTTTGGGTGGAGGAGGAAAGAAGGGAGGTCTTGTGTATAACAGTCTCAACTAGCTGGGGGATCAGTAAAATCAGAATCACAGAATAGTATACGTTGGAGGGACTTGGAAGGTGTCAGGACCAGCCTCTTTCTCAAAGCAAAGCCAACTCAGAAATTCAAACAGAAGAAGTCAGAACTAGGGAAAGCAAACTGAGCAGGAAAGAGTGGTCCAGAAGTCAAGCTCCGAGATGTCAGCAAAAGATTCTGTATTACTCAAAAACCCTGAACCAAAATGCTGCAAAAATGATGCTGGAAATGAGGCAGGAGGATACAGGCAGCATTTACTATGTTATCTTACCTGAATATTTCTGGTGCTACTCAGCACACAGCAATGGTGGTGGTGTTTCGGAGCCCAGTGTGCCTGCTTGCCTTCATTCCTGCTGTTACGAACAGCCCACACTGTCCACATACAGATTACTGGAAACAGGTATTTTAAGCTTACAGACATCTCTGAAGAGTTTGACCGTGGGATCTACCTCACCGCAGAGCCATTCGGTGTGATATTTACCTTTGCTTAAATAATCTCAACCAGAAATAGTGCCAGAGCTCTTTCCAGTCCCTGCAAACCACGGCACACTTGAGCACAGGAGCTGGACCCAAAAACCCCAATATCCCCTCAGCATGGCTGACAGCATCCAAACAAGTTTTAAGCTGTTATAATGTGCAAGAATAAAAACAGTAGGTATGACTGGCTTAATCTAGGGAATGAAGCCCATTGTTACATCTGTAACATGTAAAATGCTTTCCACTAGATGTCTAAGGTCAAAACACTCGTAAATGAAATGAAACACAAGCACAGTCTTAACAGCATCCCTATCACTGTGTGATCTGTGAGCTCACTCCATCAAATGCACCCTTCAATTAAATTTCTGTGAGTGTATAATTACCTGAAGAGTTTTTTCTCCTAATCCTGAAACTGGATTTACATGCATACATCCTTTTGCCACACAGAACACTACAGAATTCAATGAGAAGTTCTGGGGAAAGAGATACGTATATGAGATCAGCACAGCAGGAAATGGACCTCTTTCTCGCTGAGGTTCCCCTGGTCATGACTTGGACTTGCATCATGCCTGAGCTAGTCTCAGTGTGTCCTGTAATCCAACAGATCGAGCCTGTGTTCCTCAGAAGGGCACCACTACATTCCCCTGCAGCCTAAGGGCACACAACTCTTCCATTTTTCAATTTTCCACATGTCCACTTTTCTCCAGAACCAATCTAATTTACTCAACTAAGAAAATGTGGTTTCAATTATCTCTCCCACTGGAAGAGGGCTTTCACATTAGCCCTAAAACTACAGGATGATGTACCATGGAGCAGGGCATTTAAAGCCCACAAGATTTCTGCTAAGGCGCTTCTGCTCTGCTTCGGGGCAGTTCCTGGGGAGAGAAGCCCCTGCTATGAGAGGTAAAACAAAATGCTCATTTATGTCCCACTCTTGCAGCATCCACCTCAGGAGAAGGGGAATATGGATCCACATCCCTGTCTCTCCAGTCCATATCTGTCCTGTTGGCTTCACCCGCCAGTAAGGATGGGTTTGGACCATGACAGCAGATGTTGAAGTGGAAGGGGCTGAGGGTGGGACACATTCTGCTCTGCTTCCTGGCTACAGAGACAACCCATGCTAGAGGCTGGAGTAGATGAAAGCAAAAGTTCGTATCCCAATCACTGGTGTGACAAATGAGAGCACCCTTCCTGTGCCCCTGGGGCACCCTCCATGAATGTGCAGTGTCCTCCACAACATCCCAACTTCCCGGTGATCACTTATTAAGCCACGAGACCACAGTTGCTCCCTGTTCTTGTCTTGTGTGATCCCTCAGCAATGCTTTACAGCAGGTCTGCATGACCTTCAGCAAACAGCCTGCATCTGCTGTAACCAGCGTTATCAGTTCTACAGGGGGATAATCAGTCCCACTTGTTTGCAAGTCCAGGTGGGAGAGCTGTGGCCTCAAAGGTGTTATCTGAATCATAGAATCACAGAATCGTTAAGGTTGGAAGGGACCTTTAAGATCATCGAGTCCAACCATTAACCTAACCTGACAAAAACACTTCTAAACCATATCCCCAAGTACCACGTCTACCCTTTTTTTAAAAACCTCCAGGGATGGCGAATCCACCACCTCCCTGGGCAGCCTATTCCAATGCTGGATAACCCTTTCAGTGAAAAAACTTTTCCTAATAACCAACCTAAACCTCGCCTGGCTTAACTTGAACCCATTTTCTCTCGTCCTATCACTTGTCACTAGGGAGAAGAGGTCAGTCCCCATCTCTCTACAACCTCCTTTCAAGTACTTGTAGAGAGCTCCCCTCAGCCTCCTCTTCTCCAGGCTAAACAGCCCCAGTTCCCTCAGCCGTTCCTCATAAGACTTGGGCTGGGCCAAGCTTGCAGGGAACTGTGATGAATGTCAGCAGCAACATAAGCATTTCTCCTTTGCAGCCTGAAACCTTAAGTCCAGGCCCTGTGAGCCTGCTTTGCTGAAGAATGGTGTACAGGATGGCAGCACATGTGTGAGTGACAGCATTTGATCTCCCTAACCGGCCTCACCCACATAGGCCTGAGGGTCAGAAACCTCTAAGATACTAAGTGCAGACAGTTACAGGAGAAAACAGGAGCAGAGCATCTGAACTAAACCTTTCCACCCACCGGAGAATCCACAGTGAATGCCATGACAAGCACTCAAGCTGCAGGGACAGTATCAGCAACACTTACACTTTACGAGACATCAGAGAATCCAAACCAAGGTCTCAAAAGAGTTGGGAAACCAAACTTCCCTGAGATGCTGCTCATAGGACGAAGGTTTTGTAATAGTCCTGAGCAGACCTTTCAAATGCACTGAAGCAAATGCAAAATCACATGCCCAAAATTACTTCCACTTAAGTCATTTGGACCTACAGAAACGTCCATAGGCTTTAATGGAGAAGCCTTTCAAAAGCGGTCCCGTCTCTCGGCAGAAACCGGCGCACGCAATATGTCACATAGCTGTGCACACTTCAGCACGCAAACCCTGCCAACTTGGGCAGGCGTACGGAGCACAGACACACCTTCACCCTGCCCAGACGTCTCCAGTGATCAGCATCACACCCAACAGATCTAAATGCATCTCTCCTGCCCTGCTCTGCCACATGCCACCCCTAAAGTAGTTCTCACAGGGGGCTGATCAGCCATCAAGCATTAGATAACTTTAACAGCAGTGTTCTGGGGAGCTCCGGAAAACACAAAATGGCTCAAGTCAAGGCAGAGGAATTAAGAAGAGGGAACAACAAAGCCAGCACCACAGTTGTGGGGAATAGGAAACACAATTACTGCTTTGCTTGCAGCTATTGCAAAAATTAAAAGTGTAACAGCCCCTGGAAACACGGTGGAATTGAAAAGCAGGACCTGTCATTTACCAGTTATTCATCCTGCATGAAAGAATAAAGATGCTGTAGATTACCACACAGAAACCAACTACGCTAAAACGCGTGCAGCTTAGATCCCAAGGCACCTTTACTTGCTAATACCTGCCTGGTCAAACGTGCAGGAACCACAGGCATCCAAACTAAACCCTCCTTCCCTCCTGCAAGCCAACGGCAGGAGCTAACAGGAGTTGGGGTGATTTTTGCCTCTTAATTTACAGTCAGGTGAGAACAGGGCATGAGAAACAGCTGGCAAAGCTCTCAGAAAGCCGCCATTTACCTGGCTTGACCTTGCAGAGGCAGCCACACGAATGCTGTCAGAGTCCCTGAAAAGTCACGTCCAGAAGCAAAAGCTATCTCAGCTGCTGCACGTGTCCCCGGTGCATGGCTTCTCAGGGAGCGGAGCAGCCAGGGCTAGTGTCACCCAGCCAACGCTGTCCCCACAACCCCACCACCGTGGCGGCATTGCAACTCCTACGGAGGAAATTAGAAGTAAAATTTAATCACTCCCTTGCACCCCAACACATTACAAGGACAAGGCTGACGCCACAGGAGTGCTGGTGCTGCACTGCGGGAAGGGATGGCATTCCCACCCAGGCACCTAGACAACAAGGCAGCCCCTTCCACAATCCAGCATGTTGGGAGCGTCCCAGCAAACTTCCAGCTGCATGATCATTTATCATCCATCGCGAGGGGATGACATGAGACAGCGGAGGACACAGGGGGGATGCTGAGCCTCATCCTGCTGCTGGCTTCGCTCAGTGGCTCTGCACCTCCCCTGGCTCGCTGCTGGGGGACATGCTCTCCAGTGGAGCTACCATCAGCCCCTGGGGAAAAGCAAGGAAAGCCGGCTCAGAAACACCTTGTTTTACACCCTAAGCCCTTGCAGAGCAGGGTGCGTATAAAGGGGGTTCTGCCTGCAGTAAAACTCTGCAGTCTGGAGAGCAACAGTTCGCACCAAATATCCCCTAAAGATGCTGCTGGGATCACGGCACTCCTGGAAGACTGATGTAATGTAAAGCACTATCCTCAGCCCATATAAATCATGCTGGTTTAGTGCCTGTCCTGTATAAAGCCTCTCTTTTCTCATACCTGTGGCAGATTTCCATTCGTTGTTAGCTGGTACATGAAAGGCCATGTCAAAGAAGCTGATCTTGGTGGCAAGCAAAACACAGGAACTCGCCGGTGGGAAATAAAGCAAGCTCTAACTCATTTGTTAGCTTGTCCAATTACTTTTCACCTTGAGTTTTGTGTTTGCAGAAGTGAAAAGGACCCTGAAGAGGAGACTGTAAAACCATAAAGAAAATGCAAAGTACCCTGGACTCTCCTCTCTTCTCTTCCACAAAGCCAGGCCATCTTGTCATTTATTCTTTTTGAGCCGCTGAACTATGATCCAGAGAGGATCATAACGCAGAGTTGGCATTTAACAAGAAATATCAATCCAGACTGGCTTAAACTCTTGCAAGTACGACAGCGCTCAAAAAATAGACACCTGAATTGCCTTTCTGTTTTCCTCAATATGCCTTATGAATTTTTTATGAGCTGCAAAACTTCCAGTGTTGGGGAAAAACACCAATGTATTTTCAACAAGGACTAAAACATTCTTCTCTCCCATACCTCTGACCATATATATATCCCTTATTTGTAAAGTTCGAATTGTCGTCTTTTTTTTTTTTTCAACTTAATACTAACAGAAACAGTTTTCCCCCTTTTTGGTGGAACCTGGCTTGGATGAATTTCTGCTGAAATATTTCTGTGCAGGGATCTCAGAGAAGCAGCTAAGAGCTGAGACCCTGAAGGACAGACCCCGTAACCCAGAGGCTTCCATGCAATGTGGGTTTTTTCCAGGTTTCACAAGAGTGACCTTCTGACAGTGTAAAGTGGCACAGAGCCATTGCAAACATCATATGTCTGCTGGTAAGACCATTTGATGGCCGTGCAGATGATAAAATAGCAACACTTTAAAACAGTTCACTTCACGGTCCCCCGTGCTGGCAGATTCGGGACCACCAGTGCCCCATCACTGGGGCTGCAACGTGCAGCTCAGCTTTTCCCACTTTTTCACAGTGACAAGTGGCTCTAAAGAGCTGCTACTGCACAGGGACATTGGTCAGCACCAAAAGAACTGCCCGGATAGTTAATATTTTCCAAACTGCTGTGAAAACACAGATAATACTAAGGAACTCAGCACAACATGACTGGCGTTGAGTATGTGGAGTCACTGGGGACGTAAGAAGGAGCAGAGTGTACTCAGCTGGGAGGAAAGGGGGAAAATCATTTATACTAATAAAACAAAGTCTATTATTACACTAGTAGTAAAACAACGACAGAAGCAGGCCTGCAATTTCCTCAGTAATAATCTAATTCCCTCAGTGGAATAACAACACTGCCTTTGGCCTCGTAATTTATCCAACAGGGTACCAGCCCATTGTAACAGAGCAACCTCCTCATTACCTCGCAAATGAAAGCAAGTGCCCCCACGTTATTAACACGCTGCCAGAATCCACCAACCTCCCGAGGCGGAGGGGATCAGCAGCAGCAATCAGCACCCGGTAATGATGCACGGCCCGAAAGGGAGGCGGCCTGAGAAAACACGGGGCACGCTCACAAAGGCGGGGGGGAAAGGGATGAGAGGGTTAAAACCTGCAGCCTTTCAGGCTTCTGCCTCGCTAGAAGAGAAGTCCAAGGTCCCTGACCTGGGTGGCTCATGCTCTTAACTGTTTGTCACCAGAACCGCTTTCTCACCGGCTGACCCACGGTAACTGCGCCCTGCCCGTGCCTGCTCCAGATCATCACAGAAGAATTGGTGGTACCTGGTAATAATACAGTGCATTAATAGTCTCAGCTGCTGGGTTCATGGGGTTTGTTTTGCACCTGCAGTGGCTGAGGAGCCCACACACAACTGGTTCTTCCTCAGGTAGTGCTGCTGGGGACAGGATGGCCACGCACACCGGTACTGGAGGACAGGTGGCAATGAGCAAACGCCCCAGGTGACAGCCATTGGTATCAAATACCCCTCTGCCAGACCCCACAGGGCAGCTTCCAAAGACCCATCCACCCCTAAACTGCCCTAATGCCTTCTGTTAGTATTACCTTGCACTGCAAATAGTCATTTTTAAATAACGAGGCTAAAGTCCAGCATATGCAACAGCAGCTCCGACAGCTAACCAGCCACCAGGAGCTGCCTCTCTTTCTTCCTCGCAGGTGAGGAAAATGGTCTGTACATTAAAGGGGGCAACAGCTGCGGTTTCTGCACAACCCCTGTGAGATACGCTACTCGGTCATCAAACTGGTCGGTCCAGGCTGTGTGGTGCTGGGTCTCCCCAGGGTTGGGACCATCTCCAGCTGAGAAGGCGGTGGGTGTAATGATCTGGTGCAGAAACCAAACCGCAGCAGCCCTCCCTCCCCTGCACCTACCAGGCACATCCTTGGGACGCCAGGGACCCTGACCTCCCATCAGAAATACATGAGTTTACTACAGCAGCATCCTGATGTTAAAAAAAAAAAAAAAAAGGGAAGAAAAACAAAGCAGGCGAGGCCCAAGCTTCAGAAAGACAAAGCGTCCTCTTCCTTATCCAGCAATCTTATCTGATCAGTGCTTCGGCATTTCAATTTCCAGATTACACAGCTGACACGCGCTGCTCCTGCGGCGCGTGGAGAAGCCACAGGCCAACAGCTCCAAAATTGGAGCTGGAGCCAAGGTCCTTCGTGTCACTTTGTATTTAGGCAATTAAATAGCCGCTCCTGCAAGCGGATGGCATCGCAGGTGCTGAGCACACGGCTGCCTGCGCTTGGTGGTTTCCCCGGGGTGCTGGTTTGGATCTCACCCACACAGCAGATCACAGCCATTGACCTTCAGAAGGTCATGACGTCACGTTTTTTTAATTTCTTTCCCCTGATTTTTTTAGCTAACCTTTTGCTTTGGCAGGACCGCAGGCTTTTATCCCTTCCATCACTTGAAGCGCAGCTGCAGAACAAGTCCCCTGTGCAGCTGAAACACCTATTCCCTGAGATCAGCAGCCCTTCGTTACTGGTCCTAACCCACTGCTCTACAAGCAAATGGGCCCCTACCTGGCCATGGTCTCCAAAGGGCTTTGCCCATCTCCTGGAAGCCCTACATAATTTGACCGAGACACCAGTTATGCCAGAGAGCCATCCAGGGGCAGAAAAGCTCCAGTGCTGTGGGACAGGTTGGCATCAATGCTCTCGCAGCCCTTCCTATGGCAGCACACAGAATACCTGCTGTACTGACCGCGGGAAGAAGATTTCACGTGTTTGAACTTCACTTGTGGGAGTGGATTATAACTTACTCTGGGCTTAACACCTGCCAGCGAAGCATTAACAACCCCCCCAACCAAAACTCTTTGCTTTCTTCTTCCCAGTTCTTATTAATCTCAGTTTTTATTAAGTCTATCACATCTCTATTACTGCTGCCTGATGACCTTGCTAGCTCCAATGAAGGGCAAAATGATAAAGCTTTGTGACCAAGTCCACGAACACAGAAATATTTCACCTGAACCTATAGTGCTATTATCGCTCTTAAGTAGAACAGGGCTATTTAAAAAAATAAAAAATATAAGCACATACGTGGTGACCTTGCAGGGCTTGAGTGCTCTCTGAGAGTCAGGAGAAGTATATGAATCTGCAGCGCTATCCATTACAGAAATCAAATCATTCCTCATCCAGCTTTCTTAACAAAATCCAAGACCGTAATGGTGCTGCTACCCCGGGGATTGCCTCAGCGTGGGAAGACATCTTGTTTCAATGACATGGGGAGGCTGATTGACTCTTGGTGGGACTCCGAGAAGCGGTGACGATTAGCAAAAGGATGAAGTCCAGCACTGGGCAGCTGAGCTGCAGGTGCACAGGGAGCACCTGCCTGGGCTTGGGCCACGATGGCGGGATACTGAATATCCACTGTCCATAAACAGAGATATTCCTTTTGTTTCAGCCTACACAAAATACTTGGGTGGGAAAGCATATGCCTAGGGAAACCCTAGTGAAAGCCCTGTTTGGGAATTTTTGTTGAACCAATGCTGTAAGCACATAAGTAGAGAGAGCTGACACGTGATACATCACCACAAATATCGCCTGTCCTCCCCTCCTCTCCCTCTCCTCTCTCATAACCCTCGCTCAGCACTAAGGGCTGATGAAGGAGGTGCTCATGTCATTTCCGACACCCTCAGGTAACTGAGGCATCCCGTGGGGTGGTCAGACACAACACAGGACCCAGAGGACATAGGTGCTGGTTTTCCTGCAAAGACCAGCGAGCAGCTGCTGCGCACCGCAGATCCGCACTGCATCCCTATGGGCTGAGCATCTCCAAATGCAAACTGTGTCCACGTACTGACCCTTTTATTTCTCTTCTAAGCCCATGTTATAGAAAATGCTGGGAAGCCTGTACTGCAACCACCCAAACATAACGCACAAGGATAACCCCTTTGCTTTTTAGGAGCAAAGCCACTCGTGTGGGAAATTCACAGGCTCTGGGTTTCTTAAAGAACACACAAAAGGCCCAGCACACTCTGCAGCAGCTCATTTTTCAGCAGCAGGGGATGAAAACAGCACCAACAGCATGTGAGCACAGTATCTGCTCAAGGACTCGTGCCATGCAGGGATTATTTCTTAAATCAGGCAACAGCCCCGTGGGCTGCTCCACGCTGGCTCCCTGCTCTCACGCGCACAGCTCTCCTCCCTGCAGCGAGGGGATGCCTGGCCATTTGGGACCCCGCACATGGAAAATCCACTGCAAAACGCTGGGCAACGCACAAGATACAATTTTGCCAGGCAGCCCCATCACTGAGCTTTTAGCAGCAAGCACAGTAAAGCCTCCACCGGTCAAGGTACGTCCTGCCCTGGCGCTTGTGGTCCATCAGGCAATGACTGAGCCAAAACTGGCTCGCAGAGAGCTTGCAGCTCCCGAGGCCTGGCCTGGGCTCTGTCACCCACCTGCTGCTTGGCTGAAAGAAAGCCCACCCCTCCCTTCCCATGCCTCAGTTTCCCCATTTTAGTGCTGTGGTACTTCCCAACTATTTGCAAGCACTTGGGATCCTCACTGGGATGAGGAGAGCCCTGGGTGAGGCCCTCCGGAGGCAGGGAAGGTTTCGATGAAGTTTGGACCAGACCAGAAGAGAACATTGACAGTTTTGATTAAGTTAAAAACTGCAGAATCAAACTCATTATTAATATAGCTTTACACCACCGCATGTTGTAAGGCGCTTTCTAAACCTGTCACTGCAATTTATCATGCTAGCAGTGTAATAAAATACAGCTATAAAATTTTGGATTAAATGTTCAAGGTCAATGGTCGACTTTCAACTTCCCAATCTCTTCCTTGCTGCTTTAGCAGATGCTCTATTAAGCAGCTACAAGCTCTGGGAGAAAGTTTCTTTGGAGAAAAGACTCAGTTTTGGAGTACCCCCAGAACTAAATCTTCAGACATTTCATCCAATTACAAACCACTAAATAATAAATAACAAGAGTAGTAAACATTGGCAGCTGGCTTCAGGATAAAGCTTTTACTTGAGCAACACTCTCATTTCTTTTGTGTTTGCAAAAGGTGGCTCTCTGCACCTCTCTTGGAAAATCGAAGGCGATTCCCTAATTTTTAATAGAAATTTGGATTTGTAAGAACAGGACCATGGGGATTTTGGGGGAGTATTACAGCAGCAAATAGTGAGACTGAGACCAAGACTCTACTGCACCACATACTGAATAAAAACAACGTATGGTCCTCATGCAACTTAGCTTTTTTTGTATTTAGGGGCAACAGAAGCAGCATATATTTACATCTACAATCTGTATACAAACATGCACAAGGCTTAGCTGCACAGCAATTGCAAAAGAAAGAGTGAGATGCTTCAACACGAGGAAAAAAAAGGTCAGATGTCTCCTGCTGTAGCCCCAGCTATTCAAGCTCATCAGCTGAAATGACTCTGTGTCGGGATCTGGTCTCTGAGTTTCACTCAGATGACTTCTGTGGTTTCATTCCAACGATGGAAGGACCATTTTGACCACACAGTCACCATAAAAAAAAAGAACTAAAAAAAATAAAAGGAAAATGCAGATACTGTCCTAGGTATTAATCAATTCTCTCTATTCTGGCACACGTGCCAGAAAGGCGGCTCATTGTTCAAGCTGTAACAGTTGGCCATAATAAAAGACATTACTTCTTCCCACAATCCTTACCTCTCTGATAGCCTTAGAGGAGACCGTAACAGCTACAAGAACATTGCTGCTATTAAATTAGTAGCATCAGTATTTCTTATCTTTAGAATACTTGGCTGCTTCCCCCAGTGCTGAATAGGGCAACTAAATTACTAGCAAATTAATATTGCTTATCTTTTCTTTCCTAGGAGCTCAACTGCCTCCGGCTTTCCCTGGGTAATGGTTATCTCCAGGGATTCATCTGTGGCCCAGCTTGAAATGTGTCACCCTTAAAAACGGGGAGAGGGCAGCTCAGTTTGATATTGTGAACATGAAATGGGGACACAGCCCAAGTCAGGAGGCGTGAAGGCCAAAGGTTTTGCAATTATATTATTTAAGATTGTCTCCGTGTACAAAACTCATCCCTGCACATGAGGCAAGACCTTGGGAGCTCTGGTTGGCATAGCGTAGTCCGACGAGGCAGTTTGCAAAAGGAAACCCTGCCAAGGGCACACAGCAGCAAGACCAGTGCCCTATGATGCTCCACATTTTGACAGTGTTGGCATGTCCTCGTCACCCCCAGAGCCTGATACCTGGGAGCTGAGGTGCAGCTGAAAGCGCCTTTAGGAAAGATGATGGCATCTCCTCTGGTCCCCTATGGACAGATCCTGGTTCCTTCTCTTTACATCTGGCGAAGACTGTCGTAGGTGACCCTGCTCTGGCGGGGGGGTTGGACTAGATGATCTCCAGAGGTCCCTTCCAACCCTGACGATCCTGTGATTCTGTGACTCTGCTCCGGAATACTTTTCTCATTTGGGGTAAGGAATGAGCCCATGACCAAAAAAAAGAAACATCACAAAACAGAAATCCTTTTTTTTTTATTAGATTGACAGGGTTTCACCCTGCAGATTTGGTCAGAGAAAAGCAATGTTCCCTCATGCTCCTCACTCACAAACCTCTCAGTTTGCCCTCCGCAACTGGAAACGTGGAATTGCTGAACATGAACACTGGCGAGAACTACAAGTACCCTATCATAAAGTCCAGGCTATCCACTTTACTGCGCACTAATCTGTTTTACTACTTGTATTATAGTGACAGAATTGTTTTCTGCAACCTAGTTCAGATTAAGAAACTGGGGGATAAGACACATTAAAACTTCGGCAATATATATTGCCAGAGCCTCGGCTGGTGTAAAACAGCTTCCTAGGGGAATTAAGCAAAAAGCGAAGGGCAGAAACAGCCTCGGCTGCTGATTTTTCAGTCTTAGTTTGAAAAACTGGCACTGCTCTGGTGCTACAAGCCAAAGCCTCAGGTGGTCCCTGTAAATCTGCATCCATGCTGTCAAAGTCAACAGAGCTACTCCAGTGGAGATTTGGGTTAGTTCATGCAAGTATTTTGAGAAAATACGCTTCATTTGCATTATTTACGAAATGCAAACATAAGCTCTGTTACACAGTAAGCAGCACAGCCCAAAAACAAGTCCCCGCACCAACGAGCATGCCAAGGAACCAAAGGACCGTTTCCTGAGGATGTTTGCAAACAAAAGCTGTTGTCAGTGAGAGCATCAGACCTTCCTCGCCCTGCCAAGGTGCCGGGGGGGGGCACGGCTGCCCCGAGCTCCCTGGGACGGAGGGAGCTGAGCAGGGCAGCCGGGTCAGCCCTTGTGGGGGACACCCCCGTGCTGGGATGCCAGCTCACAGGCAGCCAACCTCCCACCCCTGCCTCGCTGCCCTGAGTCCAGGGCACAGCCCAGAGACATGGCCCCAACACCAGGGAGGGGACAGCAACACCACAGCCTTTCCCTGAAGCCAACTGAGCAAACAGCGGAGCCTGCGCACTCTTGAGGAGAGCTTTTGATCTACGTGGCCACCTTCCAAATCGCTGCCATTTACTGCTGCTGGAGCAGGGGGAAAGGGCGGAGGTGAGGCAAGTTTGGGGCTTTCCTTTCGTGGCTGTGATGCCCACACCTGACACCAGCAAATGCGCCGTTTGGGCCCTTCAGCCCCCCCAGGACACGGGCCTGATGCCTCACGTAGGAGATGCTCAGTGCCCCCAACACAGTTCCCAGGCGACTGTCTACTGCGCCCACCCCTGCACCTCCACGTGGGCTGTGACAGTTCTGCCTCGCCGCTGGTGTGGGAAAGGAAGGGAGGGAATGGACAAGCCGTGGCAATAATTACCCCCTTTAGTAACTCTACTTGTTACTCAGGACTATGTTGAAAACTTACTCTGGCATTTTTAGAATTTCTTTTCTTTCACAAAATATTAGCAAAAATCCAGCGTTGTTAAAACTCTTTACTAGTTTTTCAGCAAAGTAAATCAAGCTTTGCTGCACGGGCATCCTAACAGCTCTAACAGGCACCGCAGCAGAGCGAGACTTTGGCAGCTCACAGGAACCAGCGCCCCATCCCTTTAATGAGAATTTGCAAATCACTGAGGCCGTTCATAAGTCAAACCTGCTCTGGCATTAAATGCCCAGTCAATCAAATCAGATGTGTTAAATACGCTCCTGGGCATGTGTGGTTTGTTCTCTCCATGTTCTGCAAACTCCCACCGCGGCCCCGTCTGCAGCCACTGAGCAACTCGGTGTCTCAGCCTGGATGGCTGTGGAGAGAGGGATGATCAAACAAGAATAAATCTTATTCAAGAGCAGAGCAGAGGAGGAGAGGACTGTTAAATGGACATAACTGAGCAACTGCAAGGCAACTGGGGAGGGACAAAGCTATAATCACCTACAATTAAGTCTAACTGTACCCAGTTGTATCATCCCCCATATTACCATATAATAGCATAAGGGAGGGTAAAGTTAAAGCTTCTTGCAAGAAGGCAGGAGGAGCTCAGTTAATTGGGATAAAAGTCCACTACAACATCCCAGGTGCAGAGCACACAGCACTGGCTTGAACACTTGGAGAGAAAGAGAAGGAAGCGAGTCGGAGAGTCTGCAGACAGCAGTGGCCATCAGAGCAGCATTTCACCTGCTCCAGCGCCCGCTCGTCAGCCGTGACCTGCACCCCAAGAGGCTCAAGTCCCCCAGCTACACCCCTGCGAGCAACTTCAGGCACTGACAGGTCCAGGGTTAATCTGCAGAGCACGTTCCTCACTCAGTTGTGGTGAAGCACAAAGCATCTCTGCCACAGCAGAGGGTGAAGGGACATGTTTTTGTTGGAAGACAAAGCAGAGCAGGCAACAACCCCCAGAGGCAGCCAGGGAGCCCCCAACATACAGATAACTGCTTTGGTGCATTTATTGCGGCATTACTGGGTAGGTGATGGGATAGCGTTTCAGCATGCAGCAGTATGCGGAAGAGACATGCTTTTTGGGGCCACTCCACCAAGGTCTCACCTCTCCCTGTGGCAGAGCAGGGCTTCCCATGGCTTCACTGTGGATGATGGTGTCCAAACCAAAACATGGCTTCTGCAAACTGGTTGAAATCATGACCCATCATCACAGTGCCTTGAGCCCCAGCTAACACCTACCCAAGACTGAGCGCGGCAGAAGAAACACCATTTTGGAACAGGCTGCCCAGTGAAGCTGTAGAATCACCGTCCCTGGAGGTATTTAAAAGATGGGTAGACATGGTGCTGGGGGACATGGTTTAGTGGTGGTTTTGGCAGTGTCAGGTTGATGGTTGGACTTGATCGTCTTAAAGGCCCCTTTCAACCTAGACAATTGTATGATTTCCCCAGGAAGAAGGCTTGCAGTGTATGGTACCCTGCGCTACTGGGAAGACAGAGAGCAATGTGTTGGGCACCCAGCCAGCAGGGAGAGCAGTGGGCCCTGCTCTCCACAGGACACATTTAGCACACTCACCTAAATTAAAACCCCAACCACAGCCTTGCCAAAAAGCGATGTCCTAATTTTAGTACCAGACCACAAAATCTACAGCAGCCTCCCCTCATTCATATAGTTTTGGTACCAAATGTTAGCCATCTCTCTTTGACTTCTAAAACATGCTGCTTCCTAGACACTCATCTGGAGGCAACTGAAGACGCCAAAAGCATGGGCTGCCTGCTTTTCCTTTTTTTCCCACGTGACTGCTTTAGAAACATTGCACGTAATTTACCCCAGCCCTTTAAAACACCATTTAAGTATCATCTAAATGACAAGCGGTCCTTCTGCCTTCCTCCCCACGGCAGTTTCCCTCCCCCACTTGCCTATACAGAGCCCGGCTGTTTCCTTTTCACTGCAGACTGCTTATTTATATCGCTGGGGCTGAGGGAAAAGTGCTTTTCTCTCCATTTAATAACAAGTCCCAGTGGAAACCTATCCCAAACCTGCAGTGCTCCCCAGGGCTTGGGCTCAGCATCCCATCAGGGAGGCCAAGGAGGTGGCCTGGGACAACGGCACTGGCTCAAGCGGAGGATTTCTCTTTCTAAATCACTGCTTGGGCTTTGCCCTTGAAGTGCTCCATTTGTGGGGTCTCAAATAGGAACTCAGCCCTTGCAGAGCTACTCTCTGTGTGACCAAGCCTTTGCAGTGGGTTACAATAGAGTAGATTACAATAGGCTCTGATTCAAGCATCACTGCCACTTTACAAATCTTTACAAAGCATCTTTACTTTCATTACCAACTCCACTCTCCAAAAAGCTCTACAGTACATTATTAAGGAATAAAAAACAAATCAATTTTTAAAAACAAAGAGTATTTTCAGAATTGCTTTAATAGCCAGGATAAATATTGAAGTTTCCTGCAATTACAGTGTGGTTCCTGTATACCTCCCATTGCAGACTTAATCAAAGGCAGCCCAAGTTTTTCATTGAGTTATGAAAGTGATATCAAAATCTTAAAAAAAGAGCAAAGTTATACGCACTGCTTTGCAACTGATAAGAATGATTGACTCTGGCGATTTCATTGCTGTAATTATAAGCTGCCACAATAAACAAGCAGTCACTTCGTTTATTGCTCACTCCACGCTCACCTTTGGCTGAAACCCAGACCCAGCTATTTTACACCAGTCTATTCTCAGGGCTTTTTCACTGATGCCCAGGGAAAGCTTTTGATCTTCTGGTTTCTGGTAGCGGACCACCACTGTTACCCTCAGCAAGACGCCAGGTCTGGGTCACACCACTGCACTTCACAGCCTCTCGGGTGCAAAGTTACTGACTTGGGTCAAAGCAAGGCAGGAGGAAGCCAGTGTCTCTTCGAAACAGCTCGGCTGTCCCCTCACCACTCAGATACAAGGAGCAGGGCTGGTGCTGCCTACCTTTGGGAGAACGGAGGTGCTATGTGACAGGGCCAAGTCCATGTTTTGTTTGCGGTGTCAGAGAAATCCCCCACGGCAACCCGCGGCTGGCAGCGTGGCCGGGGAAGGGGATGCAGCAATGGGACACACCATGCAGCTCAGCCGCTGGTGTGCAGAGGATACTGCAACCCTTTCTTTATAAAGGCTTCCACACAACCCCGCACCCATATTACTGAAATGAGCCCTGTTTTGAAAGGCAGCAAAGGTGCTGCAAACCCAGCTGGAAATAAAGGGGATGTCAGCACCAAACTGGTCACAGACCACATTTTCAAAGGCGTTTGGAGTCCCCTGCAGGCCCAAAAGGCACCCAGAGGGGTCAAAAGACACCTGCACCCGCTGAACCCAGTGACAAATTTGGAAGGCACCAGGCCTGTTTGAAAATCCCAGCCAACAACAATTTACCCCCAAAAAAACGCCCCTTAGCCCCTTTAGGTTCCACATATGACTTGTTTCCCTAAGTGACATTGGAAAAACGGTCAGAAAATAAACCTGTTGATCCCGCCCGTGCAGATGGACGCTGCTGCTTTCCCTGTACACTGTCCCGGAGTGGAGATTTTTGGCTTATTTCTGCTTTTACAACACACCGCGCCGCAGGGGCTGGTGCAGGTTTACTCACCTGCACCGTACGTCGTGGCCAACATGATCGAGGAGACCCACGCGATCTCGCTATAGGACGTGCCAAAGAAATCCTGGATTTCTTTGAAGAAGATAGCTAGGCCTTTGGGGAAGGCGTACGCGAAGCCAATAGAAATGAAAGCGCCGAAGACCACCACCCAGCCCCAGCCACCATCCGGGGGGCCGGTGGCTCGCCCCGCGTTATCGGGGGGTGCCATGGCCGGCTTGCGCGAGCGGCCGCCCGGCACTCCTTGGGAAACCCTGAAAAAGAAAGTGCAAAGGCGCAGCGTGAGTGCCGGAGATGCTGCTCCCCCAGATCCCCGCTCTGCAGCGACAGCATCGCCCCAACGCCGCTTCGGTTGTTCATTTCTCACGCCGCACCCCTCCCCTGCCGCTTTGTGTTGCCATTTAACGCAAAGAATAACAGCTATACGTGACGGTGCCTCCTGGCATCCGTGCTGGGGCTGGGGGGAGAGCGGGACGCGGCCAGAAATGCCCCGTGGAGGTGGATAAGGTTAGAAACACGCGTGGGACCCCGCGTCC
>VZSZ01002344.1:117882-150509 GCA_013398815.1 Ibidorhyncha struthersii | reverse complement strand
CCCCCCCTCCCCGTGCTTCCACCAGCATCCCAGCTCTTTCCCCCTCCTTACGGAGTTGTACGCCGCTCTCCTGTCCCCGTACCACTGCGGACCTGTGCAACTGTCCACCCGCTGTTTGCGTGCACCCATTTGCTCTATATTCTAGCTTTTACATTTGGGGAAAGGTTAGCTGGGTTTGCTCTTGCTGGAGAGTTGCGGTTACAGCTTCCAGATGTGCATCTCGCTCAGCCTTGCCTCCCCCCGGTGTGAGTAACAGCCCCACAGGTCTTGGTGGAATTCAGCCATGTGCCCTCCCAGCCCCAATTTTGGGGAAAATTCATACGGAGGTGGCCAGTGTGTGTCAGCACCCTGCCCCCAGCCTCCAGGACATGTAGATCTTCTTCCCTCCACGTGTGACCATGAAGACTGGGGTATGGTTTGGGCAGATTTTACGAATCGGTTTGGCAAAAGACATTTTGCCTGCAAATCAATGCCACTACCTGTGCTGCAAATATGGCCCTTTCTTCCCAGTTCCGCTAAGCAGAGCTTCCATCCCCCGCCTTGGCTTCTCTGCATGCTAAATCTCAGACCAGCTCTTCCCGAATCTCCCGTAAAGCTCTGTTCAGTCTGTTTTCAAAAAAGACAAGCTAATGTTAAAAAACAAAAGGTCACACTAGCTGAGCGTGTGGAAATCAGCTGTTTTTAAAACCTGCATTTAAACACTGCTGCTGTTCGCGTTTTTCTTTCCCCCTCTTCCTTTTGAGCCGAACGCCACCCACAAGGCGACGTTGCAGGGGGCAGTGGGCTCTCCCATCCCGCTCTGCCTGAGACGGGAGGTCCCTGTCTGCCCGCACCCTCTGCACGGGGGTGCCGGGAGCCCTTCCCAGATAGTCTGGGAGAGAGCAGATCCCTGTGCTCGTGAGGGGCTCTGTAAGGCTTTGCCGCTGTCCCATCTCACACCCTTCTGGGCCTGTACACAGTTCCTCCCTCCCCAAGGAACTGGGAGACAAAGCTTGCTGCTCCGGGCTGCTGGTTCTGCTCTAATTTTTTAATGAGATTTTAACAGCGGTACCACTTTCCATTCGGGCACAAACATGTCAATCCCTCATGAAATGAGAAGGAGCTCCCCGATTCCCTATTTCCACCCTCCCTCCAATGCTCCCAAAACAGACTCAGTGTTACTGTAAATTCCGTTTTTCTACATATGCAAATTAGCAATAATGGAGAGAGGGGAAAAATCAGTGCCTTGCTCAGTAATTTTCCTGGCACGGTTAATCTAGAACTTTAAAGATCTCCTTACAACACCTCTGTACGATGTTTTATTACTGCTGTTTCTTTCTTCCTATAAAACTGAGTAAACTTAAAACGACCAGAAGACCTTTACTCTCAGGTGCAGGGTCACAGCATGATGACCCAGAGAGTTTTGCTTTGGTACAGCCCAGACCCACTTTATGGGCTGTCAGGATACCTGCTGGTGCTGCATGGCTTGTACGATGTACGGTCCTGCATGCACAGGGGCGCATGGTGCAGCGGCGGGCAGTCTGCCAGCGCAGGAGACAATTAAAGTCTCTCCAGTATGAAAACCCTGTCTGCAGCTGGAGAAGGGGATGGCCAAGGGGACAGGGCTGTTGTCCTGTATTTTCTTACAGAGGGATGAGGGTTTGGATTCGTGGAGTTTTTCTAATGAACGGGAATGACGTTTGTTTCAGCAGCCGGTTTTTGTGTTCTGCCAAAAATAAAAAAAAAAAAAAGGACCAAATCTAAATAAACACACCTGAGATTGAACATCCTTAGCAGCAGTGTGGAAGGTTGGGAGGGCAGATGGAAGCCCCTGGGAGCAGAGGGATGAAGAAGCAGGTATAACTCCAGCCATGACCTCAGCTGGAAGATGGGAGTTTCCTTCTACAGAAATACTAAATTTGGTGTCATGCTAAAGAACGTCCTCTGCAGCCAACCCTGGCATGACACTGGGTAAACGTTCACACAAAGCGGTGGCAAACTCAAAACTGGAGCAGGAAACCAGTTGCAGCAGGAGATATTCAGGGCAAACAAATGATTTCTAAAGATGTCTGAAAACAATTAGTCTTTGCCCTCCTGTTGCTGCTCTGAAGAGATGCTCACAAGCAAAGCACGACAGCCTGAGGGCAGAGGGTGGGTCTGAGAGTGGAAATCCTGGGCTCACTAGGTCAAAAAGGACTTCCTAGCAATCTGGGGAGACTTGGGCTCATCTCACATAGCTGCCTACGTGAGTGCTCCCCCTCCATTTTGGGAGCACAGCCCCCCCTGAGCCGGGCTCCGCTTACCCAGCCACAGACAGCAGACGCTTCCTGGAGGGCAGGTTTTTTAATTTGCTGGCAAGTGGCAACAAAATTGATTAAAATTGCAAAATACCTTTTCAAATGACTCATTTCCCTATCACAGTCCTCCATGTAAATAAATGACTGCTATTGTATTCCCAGCGCTCCTCTCCACAGCTGTTGGAAGAAGAGGGACAAAGCGGGAGAAGGGGCCAGGAGCAAGGCAGAATCTGAAACTCTTCCTCTCTTCCCCAAAAGGGCCCATTTTCCAGTATTTGCAATGCTTTCCCCGACAGTTCCCATAGATATTTTAGGTTGGGATTTTTAAATCAAATGAACTAACGTCCTTCATTTACTGAAAGCCAAGGTTTGATCAACAATGTTTAAAAGATATGGTCACAAAAACAAGTGGCTAGCGTTGGCAACTTGAGTGTTTTTTCTTTTCCTCAAAAAAAAATAAAAAAGAAAAAAAAAGAACTGGGCTCCCCAGGGAATGGAAAGCATTTGTATTTATTCTCAGTGGACCGCTTTGGTATTTGGAAAGAATTTTGTTTGAAGCCTTTTACGCAAGGCATTTTATTGCAGCCAAAGGTAGGAGCTACAACTCTATAACCCCAACAGTGTTTTTCCTTCATTGAGTCTTTGAAAGTCAATTAAAGGGTTTAGAAATTGCCTCCACATTAAAAAAAAAAAAAAAATCCATACCTTGCTGAGCTGTGCTCTAGCTGTGCTGCATGAAAACAGCACCGGGTAAGTGAGCACCTAAAGAGATAACTGCACTTCTTTAAAGCATCTAATTCTCACTTCCACGGCATATCCACATTTCTCAAAACTATTCCATTGTCATTTTCCATTTGCTCATAAAAAGCATCAGCAGCGAAATCCAATCCGTAACCGTGGCTAAAATGGAGGTCCCAAATTAATGAATGAGATTATAAGCAGCAATTGTCCACAAAACCGAAGGGCTGGCCCCCACAGCCCAGGATGTGATACCATTTCTTTCCTCAGTGCAATCCGTCTAAGGAGAGAGAGATCCCAGTCCTCTGAAAATAGGCACACACATTCATGTTTGTAATAATATTCTTAACTTTTTCCAAGGGATCAACCCATACTAATATAGATTATTACTTGGGAAAAGGTTTGAATTCAGCAAAATGCTTGGCTCTGGACCCTGACGAGATGCAATCACAAAATGCAAGCCTGGGGACAGGTCAATAGTTCCCTGCCCGGCGAGTGCAGAACTACCTTCATCCCCCCGCACTCCCCTCACCGCTGAGCATGACCGGGCTGATACGACACATTCCTCAGTGTTTAGCCACAAGACCTCCAGCATTCAGGGATTTACCACTAATATTTTCATGCTCGAGGTTTTAATTAAAGGGAACCTACCTCTGCCCAGCAGCTCCCGGGGTGCTGAGCAGCGGGAGGGATGCAGGCAGCACCCCACCGACACGGTACCCACAAACGCTCCAAATGGGGCACATGGGTCAAGCCGGGTCAAGCCGCATCCCTTGACATCCCTATGGTTATTTCGGGGGGAACCTTTAATTACCACGCAGCCTCTTCGCCGCTGTGTGAGATGCTCTGCTGCAGGCAGAGCCACCAGCCCCACACATCCCTGCACTTGGCAATGGGGTGACACCACACGGAGCCAAGGGATGTTGGTGCTGGTGCTGCTGGGACCCAACCGGGACACTGGCAGAACCTTGTGGCTCTGCTTTCCACCAAGTAATGTTTTAGAAGGGGGTCAAGGAGAGGTAAAACCAGACAGTTATGAAATGTCAAACTTGCTTTTTGCTAAACCCCAGTATTAACAGCACGGAGGCCAGACAGGCAGAGGGATTCATACAACATGAAATAACTCTTTCCAGAGCCAGTAAACCTCTTAGGTGGCTCCAGCCCTGCATCCGTGCCCTCAAACCAGCCAGGTGCATGAAACATCGCTGCTGATGTGCTGTTTTCCTGGAGATGATAAAATAAACTGAGCAGTGATATCACTTCTTCTGTTTTTCCCCTGTTGCAGGAGTTTAATCAGCAACCCAAACCAAAACATTTGTGTTGGTAAAAAGATGGCTACAATTAATCTAAATCTAATAACTGGAATTTTTTCACTGGGGAATTAAAACAAATTATTCCTTTGCTATTGCATCTTCATCTCATTTACATTTTAATCCCATTAGGATCTTGCTCTGTTATATTTGGAAAATGACTGTATAGAAAAGGAAAAACAACATGGTTGAAGTACTCAAAGATGTATCAAGAATTTAGCTATTAACTTTTATGGCAGAAGTCTGGCTATGCCAAACCCTGAATGATTGAAAATTAGGACAAATACTGTGGTTTTCTCCAAACACTGCCGAATGCAGAGTCTGGTGGTGTTTCAGATTGTGCACACAAACACGGGCAAACAAAGAGCTGGGATAGAAGGTTGTGTTGAAGGTGTAATTACACATTAGCCAGAGCAGAGCAGGTCACTCTTTCATTTATACCCAAAGGGGACTCTTTACTGGAGGACACTGTGTGCAAAGGGAGACCTCTGCCTTCCCACCCAGTTCTCCACTCCCAGGCTCAAGCCCTGTTTTCCTTGCTGGGAAGTTTTACCACAGGATAATGAGTTTATACCTTTTTGCTCAAGGTAAACACATAGTGAAGAAAAGCACTTTAGTGGTGGCAATGTAAAATTAGTACTATACGCCGTCTTATTCCCGTTTGCCTTACCTACTTGGCCTGCTTGTTTTTATTTTGAAGGAAAAGCACACAAAAAAAATAAAGCAACTGCATTTCTGTCCTGTTTAGGATGGGAATTCCTGCTAAATATGAGCTGTGTCACACAGGTACCACCCTGCAGATCCCCAATGCTGTCACAGTGTAGCTGACCCCACCAGGGACACCTGGTTACATCAGTGACAGTGGGAGCATCTTCCTCTATCTCAGAGCATCTTCTGCCACTTTGAGCCAAACTTGCTTAGAGTCACTGCATAATCCCAATTTTACCTAAAATAATAATTTTCATGTGATCCTGTTCATCCCTTTACTTAGGAAGATGCGAAATGATGGTAACGTACTAGAAAGGCAGCAACCACCTAAATCCCTGGACTGGTTTCCAAGGGCGGTGGATGGCCCTGAATTGAGTTACCCCAACACATATTCCACACCGTGCCTGCTAGGTATTTTAGACGTGTTTGCTTGTGGTGCTACTTGACTACATTTTTCACCCTGAGTGAATTTAGCCGATCTCCACAAGCTCACAGCTTGCGAACATGGGGGAAGTGTCTGGGCAGTGGATGTACACCCCGCGTACTGCTGCAGCCCAGGTGTGGGGACTTGGGGTCACCTCCACTGAGCCCAGAGGTATCCTGTGGCTTCTGATGGAAATATTCTTGTGAGAGTTTTCTTACTTATTTCGGTGAAAAGGAACCAGGTTAGTGAAGAACTGCAGTTTAGACTGACAGAAGTAATTCAAGGAATTCTGACTGCAGGGCCCAAACGCATCTGGCCCCTCCACAAGCGCCTTCTCCCAAGACATGACCCTAAGCAGCTGTGGCACAGCTGGGTCCAGAAGACTACTGCTGTCTCCAGCCCGTCTCCAAGGCTGTCCTGCCACAAATAAACTCTCAAGTAGTTGTCAACAGGACAGAAAGAGGATCACCTCAGGGCTGCCTGAATAACGCTTCAACGAGGTGGAGAGCTTTAGATCTCATTAAACCCTGCTGACATTTGAGAGAGGAGAGATGTTACAGAGGTGCTGTAAGGAGCAAGTCCCACTCCAGAACAGGAGAAATCTGGCACTGCAGAGTGTTGGCTGAGTCAGAATTGAGGGTCAGCAGCAACTCAGCTTGGGGACAGGGGGACGTCACACCAGTTTGCAAGTAATCTCTGGGACACAGTTGTTTGCAGATCATAGTACTCTGAGCCATTACATAATGCAGGTATTTTCCAAAAATCATTAACCCCACCTCACCCAAGTTTTCAAGGTATCAGAAGGACTGCCAATTAAAGCTACAGATGGAGCTTTGTTGGTTTTGTGGGTTTTTTTTCCAGCAAATAAAACTGTTGTGAGAAGTGATTGTAACTGCATGAAGGCTTCTGCTCTTACTGTGAGTTCCCCCCCAAGAAACATTTCTCTAAGACCAGAGCATTCTGGAAGCAGGTACTGCTGTTTGCTGCATATATGTAGGGCACCTTTGATTTGCTGTGAGGACAAAGATGCACTGAGCAGAAACCAATATTGGCTGATACCACATAGCTCTTGTCACCAGTGAGGCTGCCAGACATCTCAAGGGAGCAGGTGGGAAGCAGGACTGCGGGATAAAGTCCTCAGCCCCTCTGCACATAACCAGCTCCTCTTCATGGGATGGGGAAAACCCAGCAAGCTCCTTCATTACCTTTCAAATTCAGTTAAATGCTGGCTATGGAAACAAGAAACAGAATGAAACATGGGAAGAGATGAGTTCATGCATCACGCGGTGTGGATAGCTGTGGATAACATCACTCAAGGCTCATCAGCCCTCTGTGCCCTGAACACAGGGTGATGCAATACACAATATTACTGTAGGTAAACTCAGCCGGGCTCCTGTGCTTGCATTTTCGGTGTTGCTTTGCCCTTCTGGCTGACCGTTGTCCAGCAGATCAAGCACGATGCTTTAGTATTAACTTTCAAGGTCTTACACAGATTGTTCTTTAGGAGCTTGTTGAACTTTTGACACTGTACATCCATGTTACCCCACAAGATCAAAAAGAGGAGACTTTTGGTCCAGGTGTAGTATTTGCTCAAGCTTGCTGTAATCCTGGGTTTACAGACTGACCTTCCCAAGAGCCCCCTAAGTGCTACAGAAATGATTCCTCGTAAGACAGGCTTCAAAGATGCACCTATTATCTAGGTCGTGTTTATAGTGCACTCCATCACTTAACATCCCTGGAGACCTTTGTGAGACCAAGTGTGTACAGACACAGAATTAATTTCTAAAATGTCATTCAGTTCTCTGTCCCCTTCCTCGAATGCCATGCTTGGGGCTGAAATTTTCTGGGCTTCTAGCGCTATAGATCAGCAGATCAAACTTTGAAGCTGAAAGTTGAAATCCTGGCTCCACTAAAGGTGATGGCAAGGTGCCTGGTGACTTCAGTGCAAAGTTCCACCCAGAAACAATATTCAATGTTTGTTGAAGCTTTTTTTTTTTCAAAATTACTCTAGTACAAAGAAACACCTGCTGTTCTAAATGACTCCTTTTTATACTGTTAGGTGTAACATTTCCGAATATTGTAAAACTAAATTTGGGGTTTAAAGGTATAATTCTGCCTGAACACATCCACTGCACACCCTCAACCACTCTGGGCAGGCTCTGCTGGTGCTTTCCTCCTCCCTCAATCACAGCATGCAGCTTCACTGGGTGATACAGAATTGCTCTAGATTTATGCTGGTGTAGCTGAAAGGAAGATCAAACGGAGTATTCAATTACTTATGCATTCAAAGATATTTATTCCCTGAGATGAAACTCCTAAATCTGTTATTATTGCAGTTCCCTCTTCTATTACTATTAGCACGCTGCTGCGTTCAGATCTATGGAGATGTCAACACCATTTACTGGAAACAACAACTGAAAGATGAGAACATGACAGGGAAATGTTTAGAATTATTAATCATTCACAAGAACAGAGGAGATAATTGATCTTCCTTAATTCTAGAAGAGTCATTACGCAGGGATTCTTCCTAAGACTTTTTTTTTCAAGATCTACTTCCTTCACAGGTTGGGGGTTTTTTTAACCCAGATGCTACAGTGGTTTAAAAACCGAGTGAGATGAAGAGCAACAGCTCCCACGCCCTGGGATGGACCCACAGAGGGGAAAGGTGCTCATGCAGCAATCAACACAAGTGTTTGTGAAAACGCCAGGAAAGGTGGGACAGGCAGGACCGCCCTGCCAGCGGCGAGTTCTTAGCCCAAAGGCTGCGTAAAGGTACATGCTATGCTGAAAAGGAAGAGTCATCTTGCTTCGCAGCATCTCGTATTTTCCTCCTTATGCGGACACCCTCCCGTTGTTACATGCAGCGTCTGGGATAGTCAGGCGCTTGCACACGTGGCTGTAGCTGATACTGACAGCTCTGCAGCAATAAGATTTCATAAAAGTCTGTATTTAAAGATGGGAAGATCAATGATGAAAACCACAAGTTTCATACTGTAATGGCTTCTTCCCCCGTCAAGATCACTGACAGCAGTTCCCTTGCTGTACTCTCCTCTGTGTCTTCGTCTGGGTGTCGAGAGCCCTGAGATCTGAGTCATCTCTAATGTTTGGTGCTCAGTTTCAGACATCCAATTTCCAGAGGACCTGAACGGCCACCCCAAGGAAACGAGCCCTCTAACAGCCCCCACAGCCTGAACTGCTTTCTAGTCTCTCGCTCAGACTCCATCGGCCCTTCTCAGCTCCTGACATGAAACCACCAGAGCCAAACACAAGCCACAGGGTACACATTCCATGTTTCAAGGGGAAATAGGTGCTCACTAGAGCTGCTGATTTAATAACCCTGGAAGTGAACCTTTCTGTCCATCTGCAGCAGAGACCGTAGCCCAAAAGAGCCCAATGAATCCTCCTCACTGCCCGGCTGATCACTGCAGCTAGACCTGAAAAGACTCTTTCTGTAAGCAGGGAAGCAACTCATCCCTCACACCTCTCTGGTCATGTACATCCCTAGCCCCGAGCGTGCCAGTCTGCCCCAGTGGGTTAGCGATGTCGGTACCTGCCCGGTGGCAGCAGGAGCCTTCAGCCTCCCTAACGAGGGCTGGATTTGAATGGGTAAGTGAAAAGTCGCGTGCTCCTGTGCCAGCCTTCCAAGGCACACGGTCATCTTGGGAATTACCTGCCCAATAATGCAAGGCAGGAGCTGCCAAAAGAGTAAAGACACAGGATGTCCACAGAGTCACAGGCATTGTTCAGGGCACTGACAGGACAACGTGTGTCACTGTCCCGAGTGCCAGGTGAGCCTTACAGAAATTTTCTCCTTTCACCTTAATCTATCCCATATTGGATGACAAAACAGCTCTTTCTTATTGCCATGTAAAACCAGTTCCTAAAGTACATGGGATGAGTATGCGCAACTTCTTTACACAGGCTGTGCCCTGTAGTGTGTGACCCAAGAAGCCTCCAAACCGCATCGTCCTGAGGGTGAGAGGGTACCGAGAGGATTCCCTCCATCTACATCTTCTTTGCAATAGTCTTGCCCAAAGTGTGCATTACTGACCTTGTTTGAGGAAGAATACAGGTTTGGGTAGATGTGAGTCAGTGTGGCTATTCTTGTGTTCTTAAGTGTTAATCCTTTTATGTTTCACCCTTGCAAAACAAGCTAAGACGAACCAAGAGTCTGCTAAGAGCCCAGCAATAACCTCCAGCAACTGCACCTCACAGGCATCAGCAACCTAAAAGCAAGATGGTCCTCTTAACCATTAACAGCAAGATACACACCAGCTACTCAGATCAAAGTGGCAGGCTGATACCTGGCATCAATATCTGAGGCAAACATCCCTCTGAGAATATCCACTTGGTGATTTCATGATGAGGACAAGCAATACCTTCCACAACCTTTGCACAACAGCAACTTTTGCACCCAGGGTGCAAGTAGTCAGCGAACGTTTTAACTTAACTGGAGTAACCAGTGGACACGTTTGTCCTTTCGGAAAGAGTCTGCAGAGAGAAAGCTAAAACATCATCCCTTAATAAAAGACTTGCAGCAAGATTTTAGCAACAGAATTAGAGAATATTTTAAAACATATTTACATCTTATCTCAAGATTTACATGCATGCATGCCATGTCTGTTCATCAGAAAAACTTCAGGTTTTGAGTTTCCAGCATCTTCTCTACAACCATGAGTGCAAGAAATACATCTTTTTGTTTCAGAAAGAAAGCCAAGAATATGAACAGAACAAACTATACAATACTAAATATGCTGAAATAACTGTCCAAGACTCAAATAATTCCACCCTGGCCAAGCCTCCACCCAAACGTAGCAAGATTTCTGATGAAATAACAAGAACTGGTGACATCATATATGTTGTCAATAAAATACTCAGCAGCACTGGTTTTCTCTGTTTTGCCAATGTACATCATCAGAAAACAGAGAGTCAAACTTGCAGTTAGAGCTTTCCAAGAACTTTCTCAGAGGAATATATTCTCCCTTCCCCTTTTGGTGTAGAGATCCAACCTCCTCTTTTCCAAAGAAAGATACAGCTTTGCTTCACTTACCTCCTCCGTAGGTGGTAGCGCACATGATGGATGTTATCCAGGCAATCTGGCTGTAGGAGATGTTGTAAACAGCCTGGAGCTCTTTAAAGTAGATTGTGAAAGCTTTAGGAAAGGTATATGCAAACCCAACCGAGATGGAGGCTCCGAACACCACCGCCCATCCCCATCCACCGTCAGGGGGTACGTAGCCCAGGTCTGAAGGGACTGGAGGAGACATGGTCAATACAGATTTCAGAGCAAAAACCAGTTCACGGTGTCCTGCAGAGCAAAGGATATGTGTGTTTTACAGAATATGCATATTGGGTAATCAGGCATCATTTTGAAGTGTAGTAAAATAATTCAGAGGTACAGAGGATCACTCAGTTTTGAAGCTTTGATCTTTTGCTGGCTATTAACTGTTTTATTGTCCAATTCTAACAAAATCAAAATCACCCTTCCTTCTCCAGTAACCCTGTCCAGCCCTTCCAGCTCTATTTTGAATACACATCCTCAAAGTACTCCCACAGCTTTCGTGTTCAGTGATGGACCTCATTCAGAAGTGAATGCCTCCATTTTCTCCTCCACATCCAGCAGGTAGCTTGGTGTCTCACCTCGGGAGATGGCTTCTGTAGGTTGCCCCTGTCACTGGTGCTCAGCCCGTCCCTCTGGAAAGACGCAGATGCCACACTTGTACCGGTTTTAGGGTAAACGCTTCATTGTGTATTTTTCAGATGCGGGTGGAAAACCTTATGATTTCAGGTTGTCCCTGCTTAAAAGTATAATTCCCATTACGTGAGCAGCAGGTGATCAGCCCCACAGCGCGTCCAGCTGCCCTGTTCTGCAGGGGGACGAGGCTCCCTTAGCTTCTCGTTTCCCCCAAGCCAATAAGCAAACTGCGAGCAAGTGCTTGCAAAAAGAGGCTGAAGTTTCTTCCTACTTAGGGTCAGCAGTTCCTCTTGTGCCTGGCGCCTGCCAGGTTAGCAGATTATGCTCAGGAGCAACACAGATCAAAGAGGGCATTCACTCATTTGCATTCTTCCCATTTTCCCTGGCCACTAAAATAAAAAGAGGGTAAAATGAAAAACAGCAAAACCTACGTGCCTCTCGGGAGTTAATCCACAAGTCTCCTCTCAAGGTCAAGGCATTAAATCGGAGGGCAGAGGAGAAGGTCTCACAACAAAGGGCACCAGGTAGGTACACCTGCGTCTTTGCGGATAAAAGGTGGTTTATTGCCTTCATACGTTGCAAACTCAGAAGCAAGGGAAGCTGATAGGAAAAGGCATCATCAGAGCTAATGGGAAGGAGCAGGCCCAGATATCAGCTGGACCCATTTTGCTGTACCCCAGAGGTGGTGGTCAGCTAACTAGGGAGAGATGGACCTTTGCTTATCTTGCAAAAAAAGAAAAAACAAACACCATAGGAAAAGTACAGAGTACTTCGCATCTATTTGAGAGTCCACTGCCTCTTCAGAGATGCCGTTTGGATTCAAACTGTAAGTTGGAGGACATTACTGGAACAGTAGAGAAAAAACTATTATTTTAAGCTAGTGATGTGTCTACAGATATACTCCTGAATTCACGCTTTCTTTCATCTACTTTTACAGCTGTAAAGTGATAGCATTAATATGGGGCCCTTACACTACAGCCATCAAGCTCCCCCTGTGACTGGACAACTGTTGCATGTGCAGTAGGCAGAGACACATTATCTCCTCTCCAACCTCAGCAGCGTGCTGGGGCAACCCCAGATTGTGAACTGAACATACAGCATCAGGCAAGGAGCTGAAAGCCATTTCAAGAACACTGTATAAATGTAATGAGATCTGGTTTGTAAACTCTCAAAGTGCCGTAAGCACTTATTACCCACTCCTCTCAAGAAGACGTTGTCCCCGAGCCTCCCACTTCTCGTTGTTAACAACATACTGTCTAACTCACATTTATCTACTTCTATTTTATGTTTTTTTGCTGATGGCATTATATGGCTCAAAGGCTTTCTCCTCTTCCCTGGTGTTATCTTCTGATGGTTTTACTGAGAGTAACTATATCCCTTTTAGCTTTTACTTCACCTAGGTAAAGCAGCTGTGGTTTTCCCCTCTCCTTAACAAGGACCCTGGGAACAGAGAACCTACCTTCCCCTGGTTACCCGCACCCACACTGCCCATCATTTTGGTGGCAACTAAAGGTGGTGAAAGGGAAAGCAGCCCCAACCAAGGAGAATACCACATCGCTTTTGGATGAGATTTCCAGATACGTCAGGAAATACAGGGATGAGTTTAGGAAACCCTTTGCAAAATACTCATCAGAGCTCCACTGAAAGTTTTCCTTTCCCCCCCAAAGATAATTGTTGCTTTTTTCCTATTGTAACCTTCCTTCACGGTCGTTTTTTATCAGAGACTGAACATACCCTTTTACATTTCTTGTAAGGGAATTTATGTAAGACCGTGTTCAGTGTTGCAAAGGTATCACCGTGGGTTCTGGAGGCCCTCAAAGGTTACAAAGGAGAAAGATCATCACACGTCAGTCTCATTCTCATCCTCCTCCCTTGGCATCCACCACGAGCCACTGTGGGCAAGAAGGACTTGTGGTCAGATAGCGATAGCACTGCACGTGTGACTGCCAGCTTTGCTCCACTGAGACCCACTTGAGGCTGCATTACCATTTACAGCCCAGGATCCTCACTGGAAGACGAGACAAAGTTGTGGTGGAAGAAGTCCTCTTGCCTAACCGCCCTTCAAATTAAAGTCAGTTTATTCCACTGCTTGTCTGGGATTATCCCAGGTACATCCACACTGGCAATTCCAAGCAGGCATGACTACTGCTCATGTTTTGGGGTGGTCACGTGTGTGCAAGTCTGGGGCAGGAGCTGTGCAGCCATGACAGCTGTGCCGTACTCCAGTTAGCAAGCCGGTCTGGTGTGCGTGGAAATGTGCAGGTAGAGAAACCCATGTCAGTCTGCACCCTCACTCGAAAACACTCTTTAAATGGGCCAAGAGCTGCTACGCTCTTCACTTTGTTGCTCCAAGGGCCACCTTGCAAATGCACACGTAAGGACTACTCAACTCTTAAAAGAAAACCCCTATGGCCCTGGACCTCTGTCCAAAGCAGATGAGCAAAACCCAATTGTAACTGGAGGAAACATTTGCCCAAAACATTCATAGTTAATAAACACAGTGTTGAAAAACTCTGATTTCTACTTGGATAGCATCCAGGACGGCAAGTTGTTTTTTCTGAGATTTAATTGCTATATCAACAGAAGACCAACTAAGTCGTCTTTTACAACAACAACAAAATCATAAATATTAAAGAAAACGTCCTGTTACACTATGAGGAATGCTACGTTATAACTTCGGCAGCAAAGACTTTCATCAGCAAGACTTGCAAAGTTTCTCCTGTTCTGATGTTAATGGTCTGACAGAAATTTATGAAACAGTGTTTTTTCATTACAGGCATCCAGAATATATGGAACAGGTTATTCTGATGCAGAATCAATTATCCTCCATCATCTAAGTTTTTCCATAGAAAAAAAAATAGTTGTCTACGTTATATTATATTAACTATACTTCATTATTGTAGGGTGGGATTTTAAAAGAAAACCCAAGTTAAAGACTAATAGTGGTGATGTTGGAATGACATGTTTTGTCCAGTGACAAAAAGTTAAAAAGCTTTTACTACTTATTGAATATGCATTTCCTTGCACTGTTTCCATTTATGGTTATTCTACCCAATTTAAGCCATTCAAATATTTTGGAGAATACCAAGCTCCCAAAAATATTGACATATCCTAGAGGTTCTGAAATTAGACAAAATAAAATTGATAAAGGGGTGAGCATAGTGAGGACACGTTTCCTTATTTAACGTTACATATGGTATTCACAATGTAACAAAGTTTAGGATATGCAAAAATGCTAAGGCCCCTCAAATTAAAATCTTTTTTGGCAGTCAGTCCTTTAAAAAGGTTTAGCCTGAAATTTAAATATATTTTCAGGGATTAACAAGAAAGGGCATTTTTTATTACCACCAATTCATTCAGCTTGTAAAACTGTGGCTAATTGTACACCACCTTTAAAAGTCTCACATTATGAATATATTTGTTCATTTCATTTCATTTTCTGTTTAATGGGAGATTTATTGAGAAGACATTAGCATAAAATCAGGTTATGGTATCAGCTTCGTTGTCCAACTTTTCTCTATCAAGGCTAATTCTTACTTATTACAGAAAACCAAAGAGAGGAACTGAAGTTAAATGAAAATGTAGTGTAGACTAAAAAATAAAAATCACATCAGTTGACTCTTACTTTCCTGACGTTAAAACAAGGCTTCTAGAGGCTAACTTGGAGGACCCAAACTTCAGGGATTTTTTAGCAGAGCTGAATAGCCTGTGCAAAGAACAGACAGCAATGATGTGATACACTCACGTTCTCCTCTCATGTCTCCTGCGGACCCCCCACCTGCTGGTGGGGACACCAGCACTAAGGAGGGCCGAGGACCAGTCTCTCGTGGGGCATTACCCCTTCCATTACCGCCCTCTTAGCCATGTCTTCATCACCTTCAAGTTTCTCTGCACCAGTCCCCCATCTTCTACAGGTTTGCTCCTAATTTCCATGTGGTACCATAGCAGCTCCTTCTCCAATATCCACTTCAAGGATTTCTTCTATGGTTTGGTTTTCCTTTTTAATAACTGTTCTTTAAACTTTTTGATGTCCTCGGGAAGCCCTTGTTTTCAATGCCCATTTACCTCCAGGACCACACTCGCTTTTTCCTCTCAGTATCCTTCACTGCTACACCACTGAAGTAAAATTACAGACATATAATTTTCCAGGTCATATTTAAGTGAATGGAGACATTACATTTCATTTGTTTTTCTCCAATTGCATTGTGCGTGGAATTTCATTCGTCAGCTCTTTGAGATCATCCCATCTCACCCCATCCTTGACAGGTTTTATCTTTGCTTTACCCAGAGAGTGTTGTAACCCCCACCTCTTTATTCCCCTTTTATCATAGCAGAGGAAAACCATGAGAGTTGCCTTTGTACAGCCATGGTCTGACTCAAATTCACTTGTAGGGTCTCTCATTTTACCCCTATTTCCTTTTTGTAAAGTTATACTTCTGGACTTCCTGTTTCCCCATCCACCACTCCTTACAGGCTTCCTGCTTTATTCCCATTACTTTTTATAGATTTAGTTATTCATTGGTCACATCCGGATCTTCTTTATCCACTATTCTTCCCTCCTTTTTAGGAAATGGGCTGAAGCTTCTATCAACAACTTCAAAATTCCAGGCCTCTTGCACAATCAAATCAAGGCTGTACATCTCGGTCCAGTTGATATTACCATCTTCTTTCCTTAGATTATTGAGCTTCTGTCTTTTGGAACCGACATATAAAATCACTGTCCTCCATTCCATAAGCCAAATCAACTGGGGACTAATCTTGAACTATATAATTATTTTCTACAACATCTGTTTTATTTGGTTGGAGGGCTTTTGTGTTGTTAAGTAAGAGCACCATGACAAATCAAAACCAAGTCTAATGCAGCTTCACCTGTTGATCCAGGGAGCCCCTGGTGCCAAGTTGCCCTCAACCCAAGCAAGCCACCACGCACCAGACACACAAACTCACTGACCACCATTCAGTGGGACTGCTCTCTCTTCGGCAGAGGTGGCTACCACTCGGACTCCCCTCCCTGTGGCATTCCGGTTGCTGGCTCCCCTGGCAGCGACCTGCTCAGCTTTTAAAGCCATCTGCTGAACTCTTCCCCCACCCCAGATGCAGCTGAGATCAAAGGTTGCGATCAGAGGCTGTATCCTCAGATGCAGGACCTTTCTGTAAGTTGCAACACCCTCTGCCACCCAACCCCTCGAGTTACATCCAAAGGCAACCACATCTCACATTAACTAACCTTTCATGAACAGGGATGGCCCTTCGCCCACCAGGGACAAATTCAGGGCAAACTCCCCATTTGCAGCGCTGGGAGTGCTGGCCTCTCTCAGATCTCTCTGGATGTTAATAAATTATTTGTCAGATATCCCTTTTCCTTCCTCCCTCTTTTCCCTGTACATATTAACTTATTCTTTCTTCACAACGTATTTCTGCAGGCTCTGCTCCTGCTCTCTGCTGGGGGAATTTGCATATGGAGAGCCCCTATCTTTGTCCATCCTGCTATAGCAATTTTAACCTTCCGGCTGAAATTCTCTTGCATGACCTCTGGGTCACCTAAAATCCCATGTCAGACTTATTGTGACCACTCAAGAACAAATGAAGGGATTCACAGGTCACAGAAACACTTATCGGGGGTAAATTTCACCTGGGAGTGAAGGGAGGGCATACAGAAAGTTCCTGAATTGCTTGCCAGTAAGCGGGCGGTTGACTTGGACTAGAGAGTGAGCAATGTCCGCAACGCGAGTCCGTGCCTCGCGGAGGTTTATATAACCCAATTTCATTAGGAATGTTTCCACAAGACTTATGTTGCAAATCCCCATTTGGGGGATTTAAAACATTCCCCTGCCGTGTTTATAATCCAGACGCTGCAACGCACTACTTAAGCACAAGAAAGAATGGGGGAAAAAAAAACTGACCGTAGGCAGACCAGGGTACCGTTCTTATCCAATCTGAGTAGAAAACTCAGCAGAAAGGTAAACAGAGACAAAACGTGATTCATCCAAGCTAACTTTGCAAGTCAGCACCTACTGTAGCCTGTATTTCCTGCCTTTTAGCCACATGCAGTCATCCAGGCTATTTCATATCATCCCAGCAAAAATATCTTCCTTACAAGGACAATGCTTAAACAAACAAACAATGCTTAAAACTATGTGCTAGCTCCCAGTTTACATTCATAAGGAAGGCTGCTACCGGTGCTATCACAGCCAGCTCAGATGTTTTTCTCACAAACACAAGACACACAATGCACACCTCCCATTTAAAAGGGTTTTCCACCAGCCAATAGTAACAGCATGCTAAAAAGCCTCCAATGGTCAAAAGACAGTAAAATAAATTCTTGGGAGAAATCCATTGAGGGCTATTAAATACAAAGATGCCACCTGTGGCATTGCAGATTGCAAATTGCTGGAGACTGGGGAATATTGACAGCTAGCTCCGTTCTTGTCTCCCCAGGTATCCACCATTAATTCATTGTCAGGAATAGAATACCAGTTGGACATACCTCGGTCCGATTGGTCTTACGGTCTGGCTCTTTCTACCTCACCACTCATGGCTTCTACCAGTTATTCTTTCTAAAAACATTTTACAATGACAAATATAACAAGCTTATCTGGTGTTTTTCTGTCTTCTAAAAGGAAAAAAATCCTTAAATGCACTTATAGGTGCTGTGAGAATTCATTACAGATTGTTCGAGATGCTTGTGGTCCTCTGCGCTCTGTCCCATAGGAGGTGATCAGAAGCTGCCTGTTGAAGAGACTGCAATCACACCAGACCTAGAGTTCACAGGACTCATTTCTTTCAAAACTACACCTTTAGGAATAATGTTATTGTAAAAACTTAATGACATTGCAAAAGGTGAAAATCCTTTAGACTTTCAGAATTAAGTAGCTTCTACACTGCTGGTCTTTTTCTTCCAAAAATGTGCTTTCTCCTTTTCTTGCAGACACTTGAAAGTTCCCTTGGCTCTGAGCCACTTTAGACGTTGTTATATTGTATTGTCTTGCCTTCCACCTCTGTGTTAATAGCAATCGCCTAAATTATAAAGGTTTTGCGCTGATAGCTATAGGGCTGTGACCATCTGTATGCACTGCAGGTGTGATAGCAATTCAAACTATTGAGACTGCTTTACAAAATCAGTTTGAAAAGCCTTGGTCACCTCCATTGGTGGTTGAGATTGACAAGACCAGCAGAAACTCTACTATTTCACTGGCCTATGAAAAATTGAAATTTGAATGACTAATCAGATTGCTCTTTTTTCTTAAGACTTGCTCTCTATATACTAGCTTTCACGTAAAATGTAGTATATCTTTTTTTTTTTTTTGTCTAAATGAAAGCAAAAAGCAAATTTGCAGAGTAAATACAATTTAAGTGCTTCACTTCATTTGTTGGCTGTGGGAGAAGATTAACCTGATGTTCACCTGCCCTGAAAGTATTTTTCAGAATGTTTGAAGAAATCTGTTACTGAAGGAATATGAACAGAATCAAACTGGAAGTTAATAAAGTAATTCAAAATTTATCTGCAAATACTTTTCTGCAGCTGTTGTATCACAAACCATCTTGACTTCAAATTAATCAATCTAATGAAATTTAAAATTTAATTTACAGATAATCAGAAACTATATACGTATCATAAAAAAAGACAATCAAATGCAGGCACAAACCAAGCATACACTTCGTACTGCTTACGTTTGTCTGGACGTTGCCAGCTTGCTGAGACAGTAGGAGCTGCAGAACAGAGGTCACGTGCAGGTCTAAGGAGACACGGGGGCACAGAGAGCATTCCTTTAAATGGATTTATTTGGTACTATTTTGGTTGATGTTTTACAGGTATGTTATCATTGCTAGTACTCAGTGACACTTAAAGCACATACTGTATTTTAACAGGTCAGACTCCACACTTTAAAGACGGTAACTGAGGCTGTTGGGGCACACAGCCTCCTGTGCCCTTAACCTGCTGTGGCTGTGGGGCCAGGTGGTGTCCTGGTCCACAGCCACAGAAAGCAGTAGGACATAGGAGAAACCTGTGACCCACTTTTATCGAATTGCATGCAGCAATGGTCCTCCCATGCTTGGAAAGCCTCACCATCAGTCAGGTACTCTAAAAAGTAGGACATCATGGTTTACCAATTTCCCTTTTGCTCCTCTTCAGGCAGACCTGTGCCTTCTTTACTAACAGCTTCTGATGTGCAGGAAGCTGCCAGCCATTAAAAAACAGCCAAACCCCGCCCAATGTTCTCCAAGTAGGGACTTTTAGCATTTTTCCCATGAGGAAATGCAGTATTTAGGGTTTTGTAGAGGTGCTCGATCACTATCCCTGTCTGCTACCACATACTCCTCGACTTCTGAGATAGCATCTGGTCTAAATTACATTTTGTGGACGGCCAAAGCTTTCAAAGATGTAAAGAGTCTGTACAAGTTTTGTGTGCAATTAGGTGGCTAAAAAGGACAGAGATCCCACTGCTACCTCCCATAAGGGAATGCTGACATATACAACCTTTGTTATGCTTACATTAGAAATCATTTTTGCTGCTCCTGAAATAGCTTGTTAAAACACAGCTTGGTCACGTAAACTTTGCTAAAGTTAATTAATACCTGCTTCTTGCGGTGCACGTTTGCATTATTATTTGTGTAAAGTACAGAAACACGTAAATCAGCAGTGAGGCACATGGGACCTTAACTAGACGTGAAGAAAGGGGAGAGGTACAAGCTTTGTTGCTGTAACTTTTCCCCTTCGAGAGGCAGAGAGGGGAGTACATGTTGCAAAGAGATAAGGAGAAAGCAATGGCTGGGTGGTTATTTCTCCACCTATTGACTGCATGAGTGCCCAGCTGTGAGATATTCCCCCCACACACAGCATATGTGAGTCTACTTCTACAAAGAAGCTACAAAGCTTTGGGGCTATGATGAACCAGAGCATGGATTCATGGAAGCGGACTCCTATGGAACTAACCTGGTGGATTATTTCATTTAAAGTAATGCTACTTTGTTTGGGGGTGTGTGTGCATTTGCAAAACTGACAAAATCGCTCCCTTAGTTAGCTGTTAGCCCTCCTCCTACTTGAATAGGTTAACTTGACCATGCAAAGTTATCCATTGCTGTGCGTTATTTCACATTATAATGCAAAGATTTCATTAAGAGGATTTCACAAGAGCTACTAGGAAATTTGCAGTAGTGGGGGGCAATTAATTCATATATTGTTTGCCATGAGAGCAAAAGAGAAACTAGAGAATCAAAGGACACGGTCAAACTACTCCAGTCCCCGTCATAGCTCTGGTGCCTCTCCCAGGCCATTACAAACCCAGAGTGCCTTCCAGATGGGACTTTGAAGACTTAGCTGGAAGTCTGCAGACATCTCCATAAACACCTTTTATAAACCAGATAACAGCTACTACTTAACTAATAGATACACTGGTATCTTTTTGAAGGAGTCACAAGCATTGCAGCAAAGCACAAGAACCATTCAGATGTATCTGAAGAGTGAGGTGCTCACTGAGGCTTCTGCTACGACTGCTCAGTTCAGTTTCTTTTCCCCTGGTTAAAAAACAAAACAAAAACAAAAACAAACCCTTATGAGGGGGTAATTCCAGTTAGCTTCTGAAGCTTTAGTTTTGTCGAAACTGTGGATTGTAAATTTATTTGGTTTGTCCCTAGGAAGCCAATGTAATTTGGTTATCTTTTTCTTGCAGTCGCTTGTTATTTTGCTTTGATATAACTTTTTCCCTTGGGGATCACAGAGGGAAGTCTCATTTTTGTTCTTGTCAGCTTCAGCTCTTTCTTGATTTCTTTAAGTCCCAACAGCTCATTACCTACTAACACGATGCAAAAATCATAACATGGCACTAGAGGATCTTCCCTTACAAGTTCTCATAGTTTTGGATAGAGCAAAGGTGCTCCAAACAAAGAAGACAGCAGACAGGGAGACTCAGGTTTGGATGCTTTTACCATTCAAGTATTTGGTAACTACAACTGCAAACTCCATGCTGGGGATGGACAATTTGGACTCTCAGTCACTATTCTATTTAGGAAACCGCAAAGACAGCATGAAATACAGCCAAATCTAGTTAGACCTGTCTGCCTAACAACAGCCATTAGCATTTCATGGCCCCAGCTGAGTCCTCGGATGTGGAAGCAACTACAGAATTGCATTGTTTAGTGTGTGTTGTTGATTTATTCAGCCCACTAAAATAAGTTAAGCAGCAAGCCTACCTCCTCTGTGCTAGCTTCATCACTTTTTCTGCTACATCTTCAAGGGGACTCATCCCTGGTTTTTAACAGAGCAATTGCAGACCCAGACAGGAACGCAGGAAGGCACACAGTACCTTTGCTCTGCTGGCTAATATCTCTGGAGAAGTCTTCCCACGAAGGCTGCAAACAGAAAAGATATCAGGATTGTCTAGTACATGTTGTTGTAGTTGGAGGAACGGAGCTCAACTATATGAGGAACAATGCTGTGATCACGCAAAATAAACCAGTGATCGTACAAAGCAGCTGGCACCCTGGGGTGCTGTAACTGCAGAGCTGCAGGCTGCTATTCAGCCTGACTGGAGGGTTGCATACCATTCTGAACTGGTGACCAGGAGCGTGGATCCGTCAGCAGAAACTCACCCAAGATTAGCATCATCATGCAGCAGTCTCCAGGGAGGTGGATACCGCGCTGCACAGCTCACAAGCAGTTTGCCACGTCACCCTGGTGCACCGACGGCCCAGGCAGCCAACCCAGTCTGCCTTACTGATCACACGTGGCAGAGTTTGTCTGAACATACACAACCATCACTAGCCCAGACTCCTGAACTGTTCTGCTGTAACCAAACTGACAGGTGAACTGTCTTCACATCACACCCAGACAAGTCTACAGGCTGCGGGTGAGGGACTGAGGGGGTGGGAGGGTGGAAGTGAGTAATGCCTGCGAGAACCTGACAATAGGAGTGCCTTCCCAAACAAGAGAATGTGTTGTTTTCCTCAGCTGTGATGACTTAGCATCACCACTAAAGTCAGTAGACAGTCTGTGAAAGGGAACAAATGTTCTCAAATAAGAAGTATAATTTACAAGCAGATGCACTAGGCACCATCACTACATCAGAAGCCACATGTAATGCTGGAGGTTTGCTTAAACAGCTAGCGGAGAGGAAGCCTCTCGTTCTTAGCTCTGCAGCAGATTCCTTTGCAACCAACATCACTGTGCTCTCTCCCTTTTATCACCTGGGAAGTAACTTCCCTAAGTAAGGATGCTGGGAAATTCAGTATGAAGCCTTTCAGGGTTTTCCAATATACAGTATTATCAGACTAGAAAGCCCTACTCGACAATCCTGCTGGGGTGTCAGCTCCAGTCAAAGGCGGGGAGGAAGAGAAAGGGAAAGACAATGTCACCTGTGTGTAAGCAAATGAGAAGTTAGACCTGAAGAGCCACAAGGAACGAGACAAGAAAGCAGAAGAAAGCACCTTCCACCTCAAGCAACAGTGTAGTGCTGCCTTAAAAAATTAAAACCAAACACATGTGACATCACATACAGTAGAGACACAAAAGTGCAGATATAGAAAAACTGAACATGCATCAAAAAGTTATATTATTGGGTTAACTTTCAGAAATTTACTTTACTAAAATGGACGCAAGAGATTTATCACAAAACCAGTTGAACTCTACTGTATTTCAACAATAGGTTTATTTTAAGAAACATAACATGACATTAAGTAAAAATGCAAAATTGTGCAATTATGGCAAAATGTTTAAAAATCCACACATTTGCCCTCAGAGGACTACAGTACTTCTTACTAACATACCTGAGCACTGAATGTTGGATGCCATTTCTAAACAGCCTTACGAACAGGGAGCTCTTCGATTTCTTGTAGAACATACACACACTGCGTGTTTGGTGCACCAAAACTGCTTTTAGTTATACTAAATTTTACTGATGGAATCAAGCAGAAATTACAAAACATTTCCTTCTAAAGTAACTAATAATTTTGGAAAAGAGATTTACACTCACGTAAGTCCTTACAATGTTAGAAATTCATTTAATAAAGGGAAATAAATGAATGCAGAAAAAAATACCAAGTGGGGAAAATGTACAGATTACTGTTTAAATATTATCAGTACCTTTGGTGCATTTTTTTTTTTGTGCTGTGCAAGTTTACTTAAGCCTGACTCTAAAGCAAAACTTTACCAGGAATCTGACTTTCAGCAAAATGTAGAAGCATTTAAGAATTGGCAAAATGTCACAGCTACATTACTGTCCAACAAACTCCTCATGCACAAGAATTAGTATATTCTACTCCCACCGCAAGTTCCAGGATTTAGCTTTTAAACACATTACAGACTTGGATCACACCCTCAGTTTGAATGGTTAAACAGAATGGAGATCTTCGTACTTTAGTGCAGATAAACAAAATTAACAAACCTACTGCAGAATTAACCACAGCATATTGTACTTCTATACATCACATGACCAGTCAATTGCTAACTCAATTCTATTTCATAGTTTCAAGTAATATATTGAAATTTGTTCTACTAAATAAATATAGAAGATTGTCAAAAAGCAGCAAGAAGTCTTGTAAATATTCAACCAAGCTTAAAAAAAAAAAAAACAAGAAAAAAGTTACATAACACTTTGCGAGGAAAAAAAAAAAAAAAAGGTTTTACACACAAATGCAACACTGTTAGGGAGGGTGCTTCAGAAAGCTTGCAGCTAGAGGCCTACAACAGCGCAAAGAGAGCTAGCCAAGGACCAAGGATAATTTTTAAAATGAAATAAGTTGTTCTTTTATAAAACCTCTTATTCTTGGCTATGGATATATATAAAACAGTATCCAGAAGAAAACTAAACAAAGAAACAACACACCTCAACACTGTTGGAAAATGCAGTCTCAGCAAGAATTGTCAACTTCAACTTCAGAAAAAAAATTCAGGCGCTCGCATTTGAAAGAAGCGGTTTGGTGAATCTCTGGAAGATGAGGTATGTAATGCAAAGAGGCATTATTTTTTTTCCTTTTAATTTCACAGTTTTTTGTTTGTTTTTGCCTTTTTAAACATTTTGTGCAAGAATTAAGAAATAGAACCAGGCAAGTACTTTCTTGTATTAGAAAGATTCCATTTGGGAACAGTAAGACCACATAGTAAACAAACATTATCCAAATCCTCAGCCATGCCAGGGGGATAAACAATGAGCTAAATATTTGGCTTACTGAAATATCAGCTGTTAAGCCAGATAATGGTAAGCACTTACAGCCAGTGATGGCCACTGCCATTTCAAGTTAACTGGTTTACTTAGGTGAATTTGAGAAAACAGGGAAGAGTAAGATAACATACTCGCAGCTCTGCAAAAATTAGAGCTGTAACAAATTAAATCTGGCAAATTACAGCTGATAGGAGTTTTAGGATTCATCTTTTTCCCTTTTAAATCCAGTTTTTGCTACTGAAGTAGAGGCTGAACTTTGAACTTATTTACTTCTTAAAAATAAGCTAAATGTTAAATACGTAGAGAAAAGTGTTGCAATATAATGGATCCCTATTCTATATTTGTATCTAAGATTATTTAAGCCACGGATACTTATTGTCAATTTTGCTTTAATACACTGGATAATGAAGACAGCTCAGTAGTGCAAGTTTTCACATTATAGATCAGAATGAAATAGAAGGTATTTGAGGGCTTGACTGTGGGGAGAAAAGAAAAAAAACTTATAAAATTAAGCCACACTTTTCCAAATTACTGGAGCACATGCCAACTCTGCACATAGCACTGTACTTTAGTGGAGACAGAATGAACACTCCACACAAAAAAGCAAAAAAAAAAAAAATCAATATTATTAAGGCCATATCCTGTCACCATTCTGTGCAAGAATACCACTGCAGTAAAAATGTTATGTTAAAAAAGACAATATGATGACAGGACAGGGCCTGAAGACAGACACACACTCCATGAAAAATAACAGGCTGTCTTAAACAGTGGCATAAGGCTAGCCCATTTCAGACAAACAAGTATTAAAAACGTACTAGCACCATCAACTTTTGGGTTAAAGCCCTTTATGGGATGAAAAAAAAGAAAGGTTTTAAGCAGTGTTAAAAAAAAAAAAATGTTTTTAAAGCACTACATCTATGTGGCAGAAAACAGGTGTTGGGATTTTTCACCTCCCCATATCATTAAGCTCAATTTTAACAAAAATCCACACACAGAAAGTGGTACAGTAATCTGAACAGGCCTCTGTCCAGGGCAAAGGTACTCCATGTTCCAATTCTGACTTGAGTTTTTCTCCCAACTTGTAGTGCACAAACAACATCACAAACATCTTAGCAGACTTCAAAAACAGCACAAGATCATTATGAATCAGGATCTACCATTCCTCTATGTACTTTCAATCTAAAATAAAAAAAGAAACCCAAAACTTAGTGATATTGCCTCAAATTTTACCCGTATTTAAAAAAAAAAGAGAAAAAAGTAAAGTTACTTCAAAAGATCTTGGACATCCTTAGCTATTAATGCTAGATTTTCTTTCACTGTAGTGCATAGTTATCCTGGCTCTTCCACTTAATTTGCTCTTACCACAAAAACACCCCTCTAGTATGACATGATTAAGTGTTTACCAGAAAAAAAATGCTGATAATTGCACTTTGTAACCTCCTTCTCATTTCCCAGGATAATATCAGTAAATATGAAACTGAACCAGTAATTCCCTCCCCAGACTGCAACCTTTAAAGAGCACCCATCCCCATATACAAAAAACTGTCTGTTTCAGCTTACAATAAATACTGACAGAATTTCTTTGTTTTATTTTAAGACATATTTTCTCTAGCATCAAATTACCACGGAAATCACTAAGGCCTGTTACTGAAAAAAAAAATTAAATAACTTTCTGAAGACACTGCGGATACAATTTAGCAACAACACATTCAAAATGCCGGCCTAAATCCCAGAGCCTATCTGGAGTCTCGTATACTTTTTGCCATTGGTCAGTAACCTCATCATACTGGTAGAGTGAATTCTTCCTGCTGGTTCTGAAAACGTGTTCTTCAACAGTGACTTGAGTAGCTCTGACAAACAGATGAAGTTTATTTTTGAGGAGTACAAGTTTTATATACGGATTAATGGACTGATCACATGGGAAGTCTTTTTTTCGAGTCCACTTATTTTGTTCAATGTCATAGGCCTCTACGGTAAACATACGTTGATGGTTTCCACAGGTTCCAGCTATGTAGTAGATGGAGTCATTGTACACAGTTGCCAAGCCTTGGATTCTAGGCACAGTCATTGGGGTCAAAAATCCCCAGTAATCCTTCTGAGGATCATAGCAGAGAAAAAATTCCCCTGAAAAGAGAGAGGAAAAATAAAACATAACTTATGCTTCATTTCCAGAACAGCAATTCTGCAGCTACTAAGCTTTCAGGTATGTTCTTCCACAGACAGAAAGGGTCTACCGATTTTTAAAAGCCTTGATCCCATAACAAAAAACCTAGCACCGTCGCCTGCCTTCTTCCAAGTGCCTTACAAAAATATTAAGAGCATAACTAAAAACCTCTTTGAGTTTCTACTCCAGCTGAAGAAGAGGGAATTTGAAACATATCAGAAATACAGTGTTTTACATATTTCCTAGCTATCCTTTACGACTTCTAAACCATGCTTAATAATTCAGGACAAAACCTTTCAAGATTCCAGTCTTGAAATAGCTGAAGTATTTGTTTCGTTCTTTAACAACTTCACAATGTGTCATCTACAGACCGTGTAGTCTCAGAATTCAGTGCTTGAAAGTTGTTAAATCTGAGCAAATAACTGTTTCTTGTACTACACACAGATTTTGAAGCTACTTCTATCAGGTGGCTGGGTTACACATTCAGGCTGATTTTCTTAAAAGGATGCCAGGTGAATACTTGCATGAAGCTACTGATTCATCATCAGTTTTGCGATTAGATTAGAAAACACCTCTTCTGCTGACTGCGCAGAGTAGCACCTACAGACTAGACAATGGAAGTTCAGGTCACTAAACCTCATGCTCTGCAAACCTGATGAAGAGAACATGGATAAAGACCACATTTTCTTTTGTAACACCAGGATAAAAGAAAGGCCTAACATATTAGCATAATTCAAATCGTATATGATTTCACATGGCTACTTTAAGAATTTTAACCAAGCTGCTGCGTAACCAAGCACCTCAAGTATAACAAAGAATACAGAAATAATACAGTAAGATGGGTGGAACATAGCTTAAGAGATTAACTCTTGCAGATAACACTTTTTTTGACTATCCATTTTTGTTCCACAGTGTAATCTCCTATGACTACGCTTGCATTCCGTTGGCATTTTAACACTCTCATCAATCCCTACTGAATACTTCAAACTTAGGAGCTTTCTCTAGAAAAATTATTGAAAGTTAACTTTTTTATACTACTTCAGTGCAAGTTGTCTTTTAAACCACTGAAGCACAGAATAAGTGCAGCTAAAATTTGTTAACAAGATGCACTCTTATTCTACAGATTATAATAATATCCACTTTTTAGCAGTTCTAAGAAACATTTAAAAGATGAACAAATACTCTACCGAGTTAAATATTCTTCAGCATTCCTTTTTAACCATCTAAAGCAGATGTCTGATCCAATAGAAGAGACAGATGGAGAGAACTTGCTAGTGTAACAGAATTATTTAAAGCCACAACCAACAAGAGTCAAACCTGATAGAGAAACAATGGAAGAAGAAAACTCTCTGCAAATCATGTGGAACGCCACCAACCTTACCAACTGGCAGGAACGCAAAGTCAAGAAATCAGGTTGACTTCTTCCGGTAAATAACAACGACCTTACAATATTCTCTATCCCATTTCTTTCCTGTGGTCCAGCTTTGTATGGAGAGTGACCCAAAGAGGGAGCTGGTATGGATCTAAGACCCCAACTTCTGCAGGTGGTTACAGAGGTGGCCCTTAGCAAAACATAACCAAGACACACCCTCCTCCTTTCTTTGCAATTCTTGGGACTGTTACTACAGCCTCATAGACCAGTCTCAGCACTTTTAAGTGTAGACTGCTATATGGCTCATGCGCACTTACAAGTACATATTCCATGTGGCACATGCATACGTAAAAATGCATATTTCATAGAAGATCTCCACAAATAAAATAAAGGGAGGAATAAATTATTTGATCCATTCCCATAACAGTCCTTTTTATTTATTTAAGAATCAATATCTAATACACCAATAAGTCTGATCATTTACCGGAAGAAAGGATTTAACAGCAGTACTATAATTACTGCCCAAAGAAACAAAGCTAACTAGAAAGAGATAAATCATCTTTCTTAGCTACCAGGACAACTTCAAAAAGCAGGGTAGGGCAGGAAACAAAGGCCTACAGTGGTTAATTGACTTTTACAAGTCACCAAAAATACAGAGAGCAGGAATTTTTACAGGTATAGCTAAATAAAATGCGAAGTGCTTTTTCAGAGGACATTTCTTCAACATTAGTGCATTTCACCCATATAAAGAAGATTTAATAAAGAATTTCCACAGTAAAATTTAATACTATATTGTTGACTTAGACCACCACCAAAACTGCCATGTGTGCAATAACCAAATACTAGAACTTAGTGACACACTCCCAGGGCATGAGAACTCAAGCAGCAACCTCACTCACTGCTCTCCCTGGCTTTCCTCCCATCCCATTGTCCCAGGGTGCTCCTTGAATGTCCAGGAAACTTGGGTTTTCCAAGATGCTCAAGGAAGCACAGACAGCTGGATTGAACAATCCCCGCTTCCAATAAAACACCATAAAGTCAGTCAAACCACCTTACCCTGTAAAACATAGATGTTATCCTTATATTCCACAGCACTATGAAACTCCATTGCTACCGGCATTGGACAGACAGCTGTCCAACAGTTCTCTCGGCTGTCATAACACTCCACAGACTTGAGTGAGTTTCGCCCATCTCCTTCATAAACGCGACCACCTATTGCATACAGTTTACCACAGCAATGAACCAACTTGCAGCCTATTCTGGCTCGCAACAAAGGAGCTTTCGGAATCCACCTATTGCCAGAGTGATCATACATCCAAAAATCACTCTCTGCTCTGTGGTCAATGGAGACCTCACTGCTGCTTGGTCTGTAACCACCCGCAATATAAATATCATTATCAGGAGATACAAGAATTCCAACCTCCCTCAAGTCATTTGGTGGCTTGCATAGTTTAAACACTCTCCCTGTGACCGAATCTAAACAAGGCACTGTTTGCTTCTTTCCTGAGTGTTTGTGGGCAGCATCAAAGCATATGATCATTTCAGAAGCGGTCATTCCAAGCCGTTGTGTATAGCCATTGGCACTATGTTGTCCCTTTTGTACACAGCTTTTGGCCATAGCCTGTGCAAACACGGGAGGGATTTTCTCTAAAAATGTCTCTTCCAACAGAGGCATACGGATGCATTTGGCAAATATTTCTGGAAGGTGCACTTCTCTCTTATTTTGTTCATGCTCAAACCACCTTATAATGCTGTCATAAACATGTTCTTCTTTGTCTACATTTAAATCATCACTGTCGAGTATACTTATCAGTTGGTCTTTTCTCAACTGAAGAAATTCTTGCTCTTTGGTGACACTCAGAAACTTTTTACGAATGTAGTCTTGTGATCTGTCTTTGAGTTCCTGATGACCATAGTGATCAGCAAAGATAAACACTCCAATGGAGTTCTGTGGGTCCAAATGACTGATCATATATTTAGCACACTGGTCTTGTATGGAAGGGATCTGGAAGATACTAGCTGCAGTGAACAAAGCTTGAACGTTGGCCTCTGTCAGCATTACTCTGGAGGTATATGCATAGTTCAATACTAAATGCATTGACTCTGCTTCAACACCAACTATACGAACTTCTTTCTGGGTACTCTCTGTAAGGCCGCTAGTGAACATAGATCTACAAAAGAAAAATATTTAGCAGTTTATTTGTAATTACCTTCTAACTGCAGGTATAAGAAATGAAATTATATTGTACAGCTAATCCCAATGTGTTTGCCCTTATATCAGCAAAAATACATTTATCACTGATGTTACACTGTCCTGTTTGGGTACCTAAATTTAAGATCAGTCCTAGACTTACTGAAACAACAGTGGCAAGCTGGAATTTCCTGCTTAATTATCTCACTAACCCCATATTAAAATTCACTCAGTTTACAAGCAAAGCTCTTGATGTATCCAAGTCTTTGCACTCGACTTTCAACATGTCATTTCACATGCATATTCTAGCATGCTAGAATGTATAACTTTAAAAGGAAACAAGTAGTTTAAATATGCAGTTACTGTATCCAAGATACCTTCAATACTGGAGGTATTTTTGTTTGGTTTGTCTATTTTTTTTTAAATCATGTGACATTTTCTCCAATGAAACTCTCCTTTGATAAACAGACACTGATGGTTCATTGACTTTAAGAGAACAATAACCTTTACTTACTACATGCACTATATCATCAACAGTCACATGGAATATTAGCATAAGTGTGATTTTTTAATTTTCATTTAATGAAAATAAGTTATAATTCTGCTTTTGATCACTGCCAGAACAATAGACTATCATACCTGAAATAAGGACTGATTGCAGCAAGAACATTCCTATGACAGGAGAATGTTTTCCCATGATCCACTTCCACTACAATATCTGTCAGTTGTCCTTCATCATACATGGTTTTAAGTTGTTGAAGAATACTACAAGCATGGAAGGGGTCCATTCCACTGCTGACTGTGTTTGAAGAAGGAATTCCGTTCAGTGTTTGTGAAAACTTACTTGGTTCTACAAAGCAAAATTGAAAGTTTAACAAAAAACAAATAAATAAACAAGCCCCACCCCCCACCAAAAAAAAACCATTCATGAACAAGAATTAGCACTAATTAATATTCCATGCTTCCTCACTACCACCATCCATCAGCAACAGGTCTTACATTTTCAAGGATGAGTAAAGATACAAAGGATACCTCAATTATTATATTTTTCCTTTTCCTAACATACACGTAGGTTATAATTAACCTATACAATTATATCCATTAATATTAAAAAAAATAATCATATAAACAGTTCTTATTTATTACATATCACCGGGGAGGAGAATAAGTCAAGATTCTAAGTCAAGAACCACAATGCTTACTGACTTATAAAATGGGAAAAACAAAGAATGCGGGAGAATAAAACAAACCCCCAACCTACACCACCATTACGCAAGGCTATATGTACGTATTTAACTTGACACTGAAACAGGAACTGGCTCCTAACTTACACAAGTGATGGTTAGTAGCACAAACTCATGAAGAAACAGCCCTAGAGTTAGTATGTTGGGCAACACACTTAAATTCACATAAATTTGTATATACAGTTACATGTTTTTCTTTACAAATAAAATACAATTACCATTTAAAATTACTCAGGTATGAGGGAGCTCGCATATCATTGTGAAAACATATGAAGTGGAGCATATGCTTCTAAGTAACACGCGATATGCCCAATGAAGTAAATCCCAAAGCGAAAATTGAGCAATATCTCAAGCACAAAACCCTGTTTCGTAATAGCAACAAAATTTTTACGCAACAACAACAAAGGAGAGCTCAAAAGAAAAACATTAGGTGGTAAGGGCTGCAAATCAGGTAAAGCTGCTGACTGCAACAGAGAATGCTTCCAACAAATTTTGGGCAACACAAAGGGGCAAAGAGGATAGCAAACAACAATGTTGATGATGAATAGGAGATTTAAATTCTAACTCGTGGTGATATACACCAGTTACAATTTCTCTTATTCAGAATTCAGACACAGCTTTGACCACAGTCACAATTAAATCAGTAGGGATCTGCTGTTGGGCACACATTTCCCATGGCAGGCTCGGGGCCAAATACCGTCAGTGTCTCTTCAAAGTATTGTTAGGAAAAGTCTTTGAAACACCTTCCTTTTTTTTTTTTTTTCAAATACAATAGTAAATACTTAAAAAGTAAGATCTACAACAGGGGAGTTTACTTTATCACAGGAACCGAGCTCCAATTTCAAAACTAACCAATAGGGATAGATAGGGAAGGGGAGAATGTGTACTTGTTTAGAAACAATGTTAATCACTAGCAAGCAAACTCCAAGTAAATAATACTTTGCTAGACTGGTTACAAGGCTTCCTACCTAGCAAAGCTTTGATGTACAAGAAAACTTCGATGTAGCTACCACTGTGGAAGAGTTTCATTTACTTTCTAACAGTGAAAAAGATGCAAAATAGTTCTCTGACCCTCCAGTCACTCTGGCAATGAGCACATGGATCAAGGCAGCTTCCAGTACTGGAATAGATACTCACCCCTGTATTCCAGTTTTTCTGTTTTCACTGTCCACATTATAGCTTTCACACCATAAAACTTTCCCAGTCACGTTCATCACCTTCATTTTCTCCCTCCCGCCCCAATCATCTTTTTCCTCTATTAATATTCCTTTCACTTGCACCTCAAAATTTTAACTCTGTTCCTCCCAGACATCACCCCAAAACAGTCTCCACATTAATTTCTCAGACA
>VZSZ01002344.1:5646-117234 GCA_013398815.1 Ibidorhyncha struthersii | reverse complement strand
GATGGCCCGCCCCCCCCGACGCCTGCCGGGAAATGTAGTGCGGCAGCCCGGAGGAGCGCCGCCCCTGGCGCGCGGGGCATGCTGGGAGCTGTAGTTTCCCCTGGGAGGGCTGCCTGGGAGTTGTAGTTTTCAGGAGGCGGCCGAAGGTGGAGGGGGGGCGGGCTCTGCCCGTCGCGTAGCAACGAGGAGGCGGGCGCCTGAGGAGGGAGCGGCCATTTTGGGCCCCCAGGCAGGGGCGTGCGGGAAGCCGGCAGCGCCTTACGCCGAAGCGGTGTCCTGTCCAGGAGCCCCCAGCAGAAACGGCCTGTCCGCGTAAATTAACACCCCCCCCCAATTCCTGCTTTATCAGGCCTTGTGCTGCCTCTCTCCTGTCCTCACTGACCCGCACCTCCTGGGATAAACCCTCCCCGAGGGGAGCAGAGGTGTCACCCAAAAGCTGTCCGCCGGGCAGGCCAGGGAGGGCAGAGAGTATGGCTTCTGCTGGAAAACCGGCAGAAAAGGGGAAAAGAAATGTCTGCTGCTATCGTAAGGCGGCAAGGACATGGGCAGGGGCAGGGCAGCATCTGGGTGCAAGACCTGGAGCTGTGGAAGGCTGAATTGACCTTTAATGAAAAACATGTAATCAGCTACTTAGGCTGAAAGCTCATCATGCTGGGAGCGTTTTTTATTTTTCCAGTGTTTGTAGCCCCAGCACACTGTGGCCAGCCCGATCAGCTGTACCAACCCTACACAGAAAGCGGCTGAATGGCTCCAGCAGACAAGCGACCATTTTGTTGCCAATGACCTTCAAACTCACAAAGCGTGTTTCTCTCTCCATCCCGGAGATGAACAGGCTGATAGTCACTGGCTTTTCCAGTTTTCTGCAGCAACTAGCCACTGGTTTCATTCTTGGTAACTGAGTCATTATCAGAAGTTTGCTGTGGAAGAGTTGGAGTGGTTTTTTTGTTGTTTTTTTTTCTTTGTGAAATACAATTAATAAAGGAAGAATTAACAAATAATGGAAGCATTCTGAAGTCCAGTATATGTTTCTGGTTTTATTCAAAATAGATTTAATACAATTTTGCAGCTTTTAGCTGGCAAGATTTGTTAAGAAAAAAATACAAACCAATTTGAATAGTGTTTTAAAAATACATTTCCCTTTAACTCTCAGAAATAATGTAGTGCGGGCACATTACCAATGCTCTAAAGCAGATGAATGTAAAGGGAAGAATAGCATCACTCGGTGTCATCTGACTGCTGCTTTAGTGGTTTTGCTTTCGCTTGCAAGGCATAGCTTTTCCCCAGTTTAACAATTACCAGTGGTGTCCAGGCTGCTGTCGATAATAACACTACACAACACAGGAATGAGAGACTCTGATGAAGGAGGTGTAAAAGAAAATAGAACTTCACGTCTGCAAATCGATTCTGCAGTTTTCCAGTTTCCCCATTCAGCAACGGCATGGCCTGTGAAATTGTCCCTAGAAATATAAAATGATGGGAAGGAGAATACCTCCACTCTTACCTTTCAGCAAATGATGTTGCCTGATACAGTTCGTTTCCTTTGGTGTGTACTGGGCTGGGCTGGGTTACTGTCCAAAATGCAGAAACGAAATGGAGAATGTTTTTAAATATAGATACTGCATTGAATCAGTACTTTGGAGCACAAGGTTTTCTTGAAATAGCTTACCTTTGTAAGGTTTTTGGTGAAGCAAATAAATTGTCATACAAACTGGTTTAAATACTCTTTAAGAGGCATTGATATCAATGCTGTCTCTTAGTCTGAAGTCTTTCTTAAGTGTAATACAGCAACACCCACTCCGTGCTCTGGAAACCTTCATTAGCACTCTGAAGATTTAGCACAGTGTAGCACTCCCATGGAAGTCCAGGGACCTGGCTCTTTCACCCAGCGCTGCATATTATTTGCTGGATCTCTCAGGTACAAAATGAGAGGCGTGTTACCTGTGGAAGTTCCTCTGAAATCCGTGGCAGTCACCTAGCACGTTAAAGCTAGGTATTTTAAATGACATTTGCATTACACACAATACTAGAACTGGTTCTTTCAGAAATTACAAGATGCTGAATGAGTTCCAGATGCCTTTCCTTCTGCTGCATCCTTTTCTTTCTCTCTTCTGTTGTTTTGCTTGGGAAGTGATGCAGGCCCAATATTCGAGCATAGAACTAGAAGTCAGAAAACTGGGTTCTTGGATTGGTACTGACACTAATTTGCTGCATGCTGCTGATCATTTGATTTCATGGATTTTGGCTTCCCAGGAGACAATGGGGACCTCTGAAGCCCTTAGAGATATATTGGTGTAAATTGCATTTATCAATATTATAATAATTTTTGGTAGGTTGGTTTTGTTGGGTTTTTTGTTTGTTTGGTTGGTTTTTTTTAATTCTTCTGGTCAACAATGTACTGAAACTGATTATACCATTTTAAGATTTTGCAAGATTCCAAAATGTCCTGGTTATTGAGGGATGCTTTCATTTATGCTTTGATTTCACACCTAACTTACCATTCTTGTAGATACAGCTTGAAAACATAAAGCTGAAAACACTTCATAGAATCATAGAATCGTTAAGGTTGGAAGGGGCCTTTAAGATCATCGCGTCCAACCATTAACCTAACCTGACAAAACCACTTCTAAACCATATCCCCAAGTACCACGTCTGCCCTTTTTTTAAACACCTCCAGGGATGGCGAATCCACCACCTCCCTGGGCAGCCTATTCCAATGCTGGATAACCCTTTCAGTGAAAAAACTTTTCCTAATATCCAACCTAAACCTCCCCTGGCTTAACTTGAACCTATTACCTCTCGTCCTACCACTTGTCAATAGGGAGAAGAGGTCAGTCCCCATCTCTCTACACCCTCCTTTCAGGTAGTTGTAGAGAGTGATAAGGTCTCCCCTCAGCCCTCTCTTCTCCAGGCTAAACAGCCCCAGTTCCCTCAGCTGCTCCTCATCAAACTTGTCCCCCAGACCCCTCCACCAGCTCCGTTGCCCTTCTCTGGACACACTCCAGCACCTCAATGTCTTTCTTGTAGTGAGGGGCCCAGAACTGAACACAGTACTGGAGGTGGGGTCTCACCAGTGCCGAGTACAGGGGGATGATCACTTCCCGAGTCCTGCTCACAACACTATTCCTGATACAGGCCAGGGTGCCGTTGGCCTTCTTGGCCACCTGGGCACACTGCTGGCTCATGTTCAGCCGGCTGTGCACCAACACCCCCAGGTCCTTCTTCGCCGGGCAGCTATGAAGCCACTCCGCCCCAAGCCTGTAGCACTGCGTGGGGTTGTTGTGACCCAAGTGCACTGATGGAGAAAGTTTTTTTCCCCCCATTTGATACGCCAAAGGTTCAAAAATAAAAATGAAATAATATCAACTGAGAAGGAACACAGAGCCATGTCTGTCTTTTATAAGTGATTAGAAACATTGCCCCCCTTATGAACTCAGAACTGTCACTGCTCGTTCTGAATTCTTGCCTTCAGAATAAAGAACATCTTTGTCATGAGCCCCAGCAAGAAAAGAGAGGAAGGAAAAAGTTTCAGGAGAAAATTAAAAACATACACACTTTTTGAGATATCTGAGAACTTAGAAGATACCAGAAAAAAAAATTAACCAAGGAATGGAGTTACTGAAAATGTTTCCCTTCTTCATTACACCTACAGAACAAGTTAATTAGAAAGCTGTCGTTCATCTACCTTCAATACAGGGACCAAGAAAGCATCATATCTTTGGCAAATTGTTGGTCTGGGTCATCTGGTAGGGAACTGCCCGAACCATCCCCAATGCTCCTGCTACACAAGAGATGATGTACAGAGCACTTTTGGAGGATCCAGCTCTTGCTACACAGTATTAGGTACGACTTTTTATGTTTTCTCCTGCCGGCAAAATGAAGATAATAAATGCAACTGGACCAAAATTAAAAAAAAAAACAAAAACCAAATAAGAGTTTGTTCAAGCAGCTTTTAAAGGGAACAATTTTTTAATCCATATGAATATTTCCATTTTCATTTTGTATATCATGTTTAATTTAAAACTGTAGGAAGACAGAGGTTGCTGCAAACTCTTTTCCTTTTTTTCTTGGCCCTTCCTCGTATGATGTTTTCTCACTGAAAAGTGGAGGGCATTGTGAAAGGAACAGCCCACCTGCCCCCCCACAAATGCCACACAGTCCAAACAAAGGAAAGAAAGGCTTGCAGAAGCTTGACAAGACTTTTCGGTTTTGCACAGCAACATTTTGAATGGTCACTTTTTTCATTGATCTCTTGAGTTAAAAAAAAAAAAAACAAACATTAATTGCCAGTGAAGTTGTTTAACTATAAAATTTAAATACAGTACTGGTAAAAAAATAATAATATTTCTTGCTCTCTCCCAAATATGTCTCAATTAATAATATTTACAATTCTTCAGTTATTCGTATGTGTTAATTTGTACTGTGAATCTGTGAGAAGTGATACAGCTGATACAACTGCACTCTGAAAACCCCTCATATTTTAATTGGAAAAATCTTGATATTCACTGTGGAACAATCTAACCTTGAAAAACAATCTTTTACCAGTTTGTCTTTAATGCATAAAACACTGCTCATTTTCTGCAATTCTGTCACCAAGGGGCACATTAATTTAGTTGCACAATAATTTAATACATCGATATATTGATTGAAGCAGAGAGGTTTTTGTTTAGCAATTCCAAGAAATCACACATTTCTTGCAGAATCTTTAAAAAGACAGTTTTTGTGGCATACTTTAAGTAGGGGGAATTGCGGATCATTAAGGAAAGTTGCCCTTCAAAGCCGATCGATCCTGCCATACTGAGCACAGTGGGCATTACATCAGAAGAGAGGGAAGACTGGCAGGGGGCAATTAATGGGGCAGATATTGGAGTGCCTTTTCTGATTACCCCATACCGTACAGTGGATTTGGCCTTGCTGAGACAGGCTGGTAGAAACAAGAACCCTGATGAGATATGGCTCTGCTAATGTCAAGAAGTGCCACTTCCTAGCAGCGGGAGCAACTTTATTGAAACCATCTGTTGTTTTGGAAGACACATGTGTGCGCACACACACATACTTCCTCCTCCCAAAGTGTTTAACCTTTCTCTTAAGGCTGACTGAAATCGCACAGCTAATCCCTCCTTAATCTCAGAATGACAGGCTCTGCTGTTTTCAGCGAGTCCCAGCAGCTACTGAAAATCTGGGTGACTGGCGTTGTTTAGGTGATGTGACAGTGATGTATTCTGGAGCAGTCACTTTAGAACAAAATACACATTCATCCACCGTCAACATGAAGTTTCGCAGGAGCAGTCTGCGATTACGAGGAGCCTGACAGAGGTGGCTTGGGTACCTGTGTAGAGATGAGAGATCTGTATTCTGCTGGATCTGCTCTGCACAGAGGACAGAAAGAAGAGGTGCTGTGAGTTTGGTCCCAGTGAAACCTCGTTTTTCAGGAGGTATAACCCAACAGTAGTCCCAAAGGAAACGGCCCTGTTTGGGTTAAAGCAGATGCGGAGTATGAGCCTTGTTCCAATTCGTCAAGTCTCTAAACGTATTTTTATGATACACATAGTGTGTGACATCACAGACACATAAGGTGTCTCCTTAACGCACCAGGACCCCTAAGCTTCTCGCGGCTGTGTTGCAGAGGTGTGTGTCAGAGCCCTGGTTGCCAACAGAAAACGTGGCACTACCAAGGCATTCACTGAGACTGAATTAACTCTAGCCTCCTTGTAGGTAAAGTTGGTATTTCATGCATATCTGTGCATGTTTAATTTCTTATTCCTAAAAGCCATGTTGAAAAGGATGACTTAAAAGATAACTGGCTTGCCAGCTATTTGGAACAAACACCACATATCAAACCCGGAGTCTCTGAAATCCCTCTTGCTGGCAAACATGACCCATATCCCCCACTCTGTAAAACAAACCACACACAAAGGGGAAATATGTCCCTTCCAGAGCAGGAAGAGGTGTATTTCTGACCTTGTCTCCAGAACTGGATTTCAGCAAGTAGTTTAATCTCATCTCCAGACCATTCTGGCTACTTCCAGAGGGCCCAGATCAGACAAACCCTTGCAATGGTGGAAGAGGTAACAACAGAGAAGAATAATGACTTCTTGCTGCCCCTTCTGTCCTCCATACATTCATTTCTGCTTCTACCTACGTGTATGTGTTATTAAAACTCTGCAGCTTGCATGGAAAAACCCATGCAGACCTCCAAAGAAATAGGTCACTGCCTGGCCAGCTCCAACAATTAAGAGCTGGGACTCTAATGAGCTAATGTAGATGTAAACTGATCCAGCCACTAGTCAGAACGTGATTCAACCATGGGAAAGGTGCAGACGCTTCCCAAAGAGCGCAGATGGCTAGAGAAAGGGGAGAGCAAAAAATAAACTGCCTCTTCTGCCTGGAAGAAGCCAAGAAGCTTAAGAGCAAAGTAGTTTTCCTTCTTAACTGGGGGGACCTGACATAGCTGCAGTGCCGTCCTGTGTTCCTAGGCCATTCTAAAGTCATCAGTCAGAGCTGCCGTTTTTCGGATCTTTCTCTCTTCAGTAATTTTTCTTTTGGTGTGTTTTAAAGAACTTGAATTCAGAAAAGACAATCCCTGGGGCTGCAACAGGCAGGAAAGTATCTCTGTTTCATACTTTCAGCCTGAAGAACACTGGAAGCTTAATACACCGGAGTTATTTTCATAACTCAGAAGGCCTATTGCTTTAAAAAGAACCCAAAAAGGTGTCTCAGACATCTAACTTCATGGCTATTTTTGAGTCAATTTCTACCTGACAAGATGGGGCAGTGTGGTGTTACAGACCTATTCACTGAATGCAGAAAGGTAACAACCATGAACACTCTTAACATCCTTGAAAGGGTAATGGATAGTGTGAATATTTTTATAAACACTCCTGTATTTGCTTTTTTGTATAGAGGTAAGCCCAATGTGTCAGCTTTCATAAGGAAATCATTTTAATATGTACTATTAGGGGTTTTTAAGTAACGGGCTGTGATACAGATGTCTCGTTACCTGCCCTTATTTAGTTGACCCCCAAAATTCAATTGCATAATTTATATCCTATGGGTTCAATTTGGAATATTTGACTGTTTATGAAAACTCAGTTTACATATTCCTTGACATTAGCAATTTTTATTTTCTGTTGTGGCTTTAGATCCTTTTCTCATTGTGGTCAATAGCTTTATTATTGAATGGAAGGACACTAAGATGAGGTCTAGAGAGAATGCCTAGTCTGTTATTGACTGTAAAAGTGTATTTAATGGTTATGTATTAAAAAGAATGAATGGTTATTTCCTCTAAAATCTCTGTGCAACAGAATAAATTGGATAATTGGAAGTCAGACAACAGGTGTATTCCTGGAAATTGTTTGCAGCTACTGTGTTGGAATATACGAAAAATATGACAACTCATTCTGGAATCTAAAGCAGTAAGATGGACAACAAAGTTTTACCCCATTTGACCCACCCACACCCCCCCCCAAATAAGATCATACAGATTTTGCTAACTAATTCTTTTGCCAAGTAAGACTATGTCTAACTGCAGTCACTCAGCTTTAATCTGGCCCAAGGAATATTAGCAACAGCAAAGCTGCAGTGATGCCAGCTCTGATACAGACCAGCCAACCAATTTAGGCTCCAAAAGCTTCAGTCATTAAGCTGCTCTTGGGTCCCTGGGCTGGTCAAGCTATAACTAGCTGGACTGGCCCTGCACGCCCTGCCATTGCACCTCTGAAGCAGAGGAACGCTTCCAAATTTAATTCTTTTTAGGATCATCATGGTTCCTCTAAAAGTCTGTCTTGATGCTATATGGGAAATAATTGACAGTTTAAAAGGCCATTTTGAGAACTGCCTTTTTGAAAATCCTGACACATGGTGCAGCTTTAAAGCCTGGAACTGTGTTCCTTATACAAGAGGCCTTGAACTCTCTCTGGGCAGACCACTTTCATATCCTCTAAGCTCACATATTTCATGGTAATAAGCTGTGGGATTTAACTGTGCTGAGACAATATGCCTGCTCTTTAACCTAGTAGAATAAAGAACAGCTTTCCAAGCAAAAACAGCTAAGATAAAATGGTTCATATGCTACTTGGAGCTAGCAGGGCATTCACTTTTTTTTTTGCTAGTGGGTGGGAAGGGGAAAGGTTTCCAAGACTTCAAACCTGGCCATTTAAGAATTGCACTGAATATCACTGTATCTTGACTACTGAACTTTCCTACTTGTTTGATAAATAGACATATTGATAAACAGACTGACATGTAAATAAAAGTAGACATTCATATGTAGATACCTGTATTATCCTGCCTTAAGATCCATTCGTATTTAAACCTAACTCTTTGAGTCTGTTGCACAAATCTAAGAACAACTATGTTAGGCCACATTGGAGTTGAAAAAGCAGGATTCTTGTTTGTCAAGCTCAAGATGGGACCACACTGTGCCAAAATGCAGACTTTTCTAGCTGTTGTGTCCCCCAGCTGCTTCTTCTGTGTTCAGCACTCATTTGAGCCTCACACAACCATTTCTGTTTCAACCAGACTGTGATCAGTTTCACTTGCTGGGGCAGCACATGGTAAAAGACACTTGCACAATCCATCATTTGAGTAAAGGAGGGAACTGCAATGTCCACCAAGAGACTGCATGGCCCGTGAGCCAAGACAACCATCTGGCATATGAGGGAAGCTCTACTTTTGAGGCCACATCTCAAATGACTACACTTTGAAATTTTGGTCCTAGGTCAGATGCTCAACTGAATAAGTCTAATTGGGATTCTGGTGCCGTTTGGATGGAACACCTCTCCTATGAGGACAGGCTGAGAGAGTTGGGCTTATTCAGCCTGGAGAAGAGAAGGCTCTGGGGAGACCTTGTTGCGGCCTTTCAGTACTTAAAGAGGGCTTATAAGAAAGATGGGGGCAAACTTTTGAGCAGTCTCTGTTACGATAGTATTATGGTTTGAAGAAGCCACAACAATTTATTGTCATTTAGACAATTATTATTCTGTCATCCAATGACCTTTCCCCACCTGGGAAAGGGAATTGGGGAAAAAAAAACCAAGAAAACCTAAAGGTTGAAATATAAACAGATTTAATAGAATAAGACTAAATAATTAACATTAGTAACACTAAAGACCCAGTATTGATCCTGATACCAATATAAAATATACCGGGATTATACTCAGCCCATTCTGTCAGTAGGAAGCTGTGCACTCCCAGCAGTGGGTAGCAGATGTGGGACACTGCCAGTGCTACGACTTTGGGAGGAAGGGAGGGGCTCAGGGGTCTGGCACCAGGGCAAGAAGTTCTCGGGATCACCACCATCAAGGGAGAGAGAGCACTCCTCAGCAAACTTTCTAATTTATAATGAATGTGACATTCATGGTATGAAATAATCCTGTTGGCCAGCTTGGGTCAAGTGCCCGGGTCTCGCTCCTCCTTGTCCCCGCACCTGATGAGTTTGAAAACACTGAGACCTCGAAACCCACACACCATAGCTGGCTAGAAAGCAAATATGTTCACAAATTCAGACACTAGAGTCTTCTAATGCTAGGGAAAGCTGCACTTTTAGAAGTGACCCTACTGAAAAATAAAATTACTGAAAGAGAAATTAATCCTGTGTTGCTCACACAAGGACAGATAGGACAAGGGGTAATGGTTTTAAACTAAGAGAGGGTAGATTTAGACTAGATATAAGGAAGAAGTTTTTTTACAGTGAGGGTAGTGAAACACTGGCCCAGGTTGCCCAGAGAGGTGGTGGATGCCCCATCCCTGGAAGCATTCCAGGTCAGGTTGGACGGGGCTCTGAGCAACCTGATCTAGTTGAACATGTCCCTGCTCATGGCAGGGGGGGGTCCACTAGATGACCTTCAAAGGTCCCTTCCAACCTAAACTATCATAGGATTTTATGATTTTGTTTTGTTTTATGGATAATTGGTATTACGTAGAGTACTTCTTTGCACAGTATGTGCCCACCAATGCACAGAAGCCCTCCCCTGCCTCATCCCAGTACAAAGCATTCAGCACACGCACAGGGCAGACAGCCTGACCTAAGGGCCTGATTCGCTGTTTGTCTTCCACCCTTTGAACACACTCACCACTGCCCAATGCCATTTGGTTTGAGTCACACACCAGGCGAGCCTACCAGGACATACAGCTCCCATAGGAAATCCGAGACAGCCACACTGGAGATCAGCAAAGAACTCACCCTGGAGGATCCATCACTACCACCTGCGCTTTTTTTTTTTTTTAAAGTCTGACTGTGCCTCCAAAACTGAACTGGCCAATCGGCCAGAAAGCAAGCCTACAAACGCAGCTGCAGGTATGGCTGGGCCAGCTAGGGCCCCGTGTGCCCACCAGCTCCTTTTGTAGTCTTTAGGCCATCTGTAGCAGCTCCTTGGCAAGCTCACCAGTCCCTCCCAGGACCTGGCTTGGGAAGAGTTCCTCCACCTGCCCATCGCTCCTGCTGTCCCAAAGAAACTGGAAGGCAAAGCTTGTCAGCAACGCAAGGAGCAGGGAAATTGAAGGGCAGGGAAAATGGGTTAGGACATTCGTTCCTTTTCCAGATTCGTCACGCTTACTTGTCACAGGCATGAAGAACACTCAGAGCTCAGTTCTTTTACTAATCATAGCAATAGTATAAATGCTAAAAGGAAAAGTAATTTTAATGCCACTTCCTTCTTGCAGGGACTGTTCTCTTTTCTAGCATGCACTGTGCAGGCAAGATCTCAGGGTAGTCACTCCTATTCACCATTCTTTTTCCATTTCAAATGAGGGGAAATTAAAATTGTCCTCTATTTGCCAAAGAAAATAGCAAGTGCGCTTTGGGGACCTGGTAAGACAATTAAGTACCATTTTTAGCAGCTAGCATATCCACTCATTTCAGCTAAAAGATTCAAGTCCTTATTTATAAGAATTTTACAAATTCAGATCTGAATAAAGATTCATCATTTTATCATTAAAAATATTTAAACCCAGTTCAATCATAGTCAATATAAATGTCCCTTGAGGCAAAGGAAGCGCTGGGAGACAATCCACGCTGAGCCAATCACTTCTCCAGAGTACTGGAGAGGAAACTTGGGGGCAGAACTTAACTCTTTCACTGACAGAAATATCAACAGCTAGGAAAGTAAAAGAATGTAGTTGTTGAGGTTGGCTCCTGTCTGCTAATGGTAATAGTTCTCTGAATTTATATACAGACTATTAGTCCTGGCATTGCAGCTTTCCCGTCAAGAGTAATGAACCAAAACATACACACATTAAACATAATATACATCACTTAGACATATATGTAATACACTATGTATTGTACATACTTTGCCTCAAATATACAGGCCTGGCATTCAGCTAAACAGAGGTGGACCTGGAATTAGATACAGCACACATGCTTAAGTGTAGGGCATCTGTTTCTTTTAATATATTAAAAACCTTACCTTTCAGACAGAGGCTGGGCTTAGCTCCCCGTCTCATTGTTCTCCTCTGTCTAAAGCTGAAATGTGGGATTAGTTCCGCTCCCGGAATTCAATGCATAGCTAAGCTTACCTGATGTGACTTGAGGACAGCTACTCAGCAGGGAGGTTTGAAACCTAATAGTGGAACAGAGAAACTCCCCAGCCGCTACAGTGCACCAGCATGTGAAAGCTGGAGCTGTCATTTCAACCGCTTGTCGGTGTGGGAGCTGTGGACGGGGTCTTGGCAAGCGCGCACGATAGAATGAGCTGCAGTTCCAGGAGAAGAGGCTTGAACAGTATCAATAAGAGAAAGAAGAGAAACTCAGTGCCAGCATTTGGGAAAATTAGCTTGATTGGAAAGTTTGCATTGCAAAGTTTGGGATTTAACACAGCGGTCTCTTTCAAAATCGGTATGTTTTCCCAAGAGCACCCTTGTTTTGTTTCTTGAATGTTATGGCATAGAAAGGAAAAAAAAAGAAGTAGCAGTGGCAAAAGGAGATAAGCCAACTCTAGGTGCCAGAGGAAGCTGTGACTGTCACACCACAGTGCTCCACTCAAACAGCTGTGGCCGTGTAACTGACTTCTGTCACCCCATCCCCTGCCAGACCACACCTGGTATGTCAGAGGAAGATTCAGACTGAAAGAAAAGAGCAGGAAAATAAAGGGAAAACACAGAACAGTGGAGAGCAGAGATGCCTTGCAGAGACAGGGAATTTGTTTCCTACAGCAGTGATCTCACTCCAACCTCTCCTTCACCAAATATGTCCATAGAGCTGTCTGCGCACACCAACATTTCGCTGTTAAATCTGTCAGCACGACAACCCAAACGGACTCCTCTTCAGTGACATGCTCGTGCCAACAGGGCTTGGCTGCTGTTTCATGCCAGTGATTTTTAGTTTACTCAGACACAAAGGGCTGGTGTGGATCCACAGACAGTCAAAGGAGCCATGTCACTGATTTAGTGACCTCTTGGGCAGAAGGAGGTGCCAGGCTGGTTTCCGTGGGCTGTCTCCTATTGTCATCTCATCAGCTAGTGGTATTGCAAACCCCTCGTCTTACCTCTGTTGTCCTCTTGCCCTGAGGAATACAGGTGGATGCTTAATGGGATCACCAATTGAACTTTTCACTTTTAATTTTTTTGGAAAAAAAAAAAAAAAAACACAACAAATGCTACTTTGCATCACCCCAACATGGAAGTGAAGAAAATACACCCCCAGCCCTGCGTGTGCCGAGGCTGACATTCCCTTCTCACTCTGCTCTGAGCCAGACCTTTGGCTTTTACCTCCATCCTGTTGATTTTGAGGCTAAGTATTTCTGAACTGCAGCTGGGCAACTCAGGAGCCCTAACAGAGCTTTACTGTTTTACGCCAGTGGAGCATCCTATCTTGAAGACAAAGCTCAGGAGAACTCCAGCATGTAATGAATGCAGTCCAATTTCCAACCAACAATACTCATTTCAAGGCCAGGATCTTTCAGACTCCCCGTGCTGCCACACATTACCTGCCAAACCTTCCCACACTTGCAGACTGGAACAATACCAGAAGAGTTGATTAGAGTTAGTCAGTAAATAACACGGGATGAAAACAAATTAGGTAGTAAAAGGACCCTTGAGAAATTAGGAAAAAAAGCTCTATAGCCTTTCAACTTATTCATGATTTGCTAGAAAGTTGTATAATGTAGCAGGACTAAGAGCTAGCTAAAATGCTTCTCAGGCCAAAATATCCCATTTTGAATGGCTAAGTTGCATACTGAAAGCCTGGGGAACCGTTTAAGCTAAAAAGAAAACCGACACTCTCCCCCTCCCACCCCAAACCTTTGATTAAAAAAGCAACAAAAATGCTAATCTTCTGTGGTTAAGCAGAAAGGCTTAAAAAGTGGCTAACAAACAGCATGAATTATTCAAGGACAAGGTTACTGCTATTCTACACACATCGTGCCAGAACGTGAGCGCAAAGCCACACAAGCACAATAATTTCTATGAGCGTTACAGTGATAAAATAGATTCAAGTTACCTCCATTAATTGCATCAACATAATATAGTCTTTCTGGATCTTTAAGTATCCATAACAGACTCTCTAAAAATGGAGGGTCTGATCCCAACCTAAATTGAACAGATTTTATATGTTATGCGTCTCCAGTGGGACAAGTATTACTTTATGTTGAATAGGTATGGTCAGAAACAGCCCCATTCTTCAATCTGATACCAGGCAAACATCCAGGAAGGTTGAAGGTCCATAATCAGATGAACTCATGAAGTTTCCATGCTCATAATCATCCCCACCTTCCCTAAATCCAGAATAAACTTTGTCTCCTTGCAGACTGAATTCGTGTGTGTATATATATGCATAGATACATTTCTTTAGCAAGAGAAGGGAAGGAGGAACAAGCTGGCCTGTTTTAGAGCTGAGTGACCAGAACAATTGCCCAGATCTCAGCCCACAGAAGGGAACACGTGTGTTGAACTCACCACATGTGTTTGGGAGCAGAGAAGGCATTAGCAGCCTCCACAATTATAGAATGGTCAGGGTTGGAAGGGACCTCTGGCGATCATCCAGTCCAACCCCCCTGCCAGGGCAGGGTCACCTACAGCAGTTGCACAGGATGGCGTCTGGTGGAGGGTTGGAATGTCTCCAGAGTGACAGTCTCTACAACCTCTCTGGGCAGCCTGTGCCAGTGCTCCGCCACCCTCAAAGGAAAGAAGTTCCTTCTCAGGTTTAGGTAAAACTTCCTATGTTCAAGTTTGTGCCCATTACCTCTTGTTCTATCATTGGGCACCACTGAAAAAAAGACTGTTCCCATCCCCCTGGTACTCTCCCTTTAAGTATTTATAAGTATTGATAAGATCCCCCTTCAGTCTTCTTTTCTCTAGACTAAGAAGACCCAAGTCCCTCAGTCCTACCCTTGACCCAGCTTCCAACCTAGGTACCTCAGGGGTTTGCCTTTGGCTCCACTGTGTCTTACTTTGCCGCCCACTTGCAGGTCCCACGCTGCTGTTCTGTAAACCCTTTGGCATGCTGGGCAGTTTGCTGCCCTGCAGAGCCCATCAAGGAAACAAGCTGTGGCCTGGTTGGGGGAATCAGGATAAGGGACACATTAATAAGCCCTTCTCAGGTGACTGCACATGACTCTGAAGCACAAGGTGGAGAGCAGGGCAGCAAGTCCCTTTGGCCAAGCACCTACAGAACCTGGGGCTGCACAGAGTCAGCTGTAAGTCAGCGCCCTCACAAACAGCCACAGATATTTCTGTACATGTTAGTAGCTCTGCTGGGGCTGGCTTTTAGCCCAACACACATAAGACATTCCTAGGACTGACCTTAACTTTGTGATCCACAGAGCACTGCCATACTTGCAGCCCTGTGAAAGACCCCCTCACCCCAGAAAGCCCCTTTATTGCCACTGATGTCTACACAGCTGTGATTGTAATCTCAAGGGAGACAACCGGCTGCCGATCTCACAAGGAAAATCGCCAGGTGCTGCAACACATCACAATGCTCAAGAAGCCAATGTGGTAGCAAAAAGCAGTGCTGTTAACTGCACAGCTGTATGCAATGATTTGTTTTCTGTCAGTGAGTTTTGGGTGGGGATGGAATGTAGAAAAACAGTCACAGAGAAGCTCAGTTACAAAAAACCAAAGGTAAAGCTTCCAATTAAACACATAGCAGTCAAGTTAAAATTATAGGTGACAATTACTGTAACTTGATTAGGCACAATAGCAAATTCACTTCCCTAAATCACTTTCACAGCTCTCCTAGGAGGTCTGAAAGATGTACTATATGAGGTTCATTTAATTTCTAATGTAGTAATTATCACTACTGAATAAAAAAAAAAAATAGCGGTGACAGACCCAGGAAATAAATTTAGCACTTGAGGTTTTAATAAAATTTTTATGTGCAACCCCGTTGGTTAGAAATTGTTTAATCAATCTTATCTGGTTCACAGACTTTCTGCTGAGCTTTTGCTTCATGTTATTACAAGGCAATGCGCTGCAGCACCTTCTTAGGGCCCCAAGTTGCAAAGCCTAAACACTATTGCTATCCAAAGGTGGTGCAAGCTCCTCTCTCAGTTATGAACACCCACAGTTTTGTTTGCGTGCTGCTGGTTGTTTTTAGGTTGTGCAGTCGCTCATAAGTGCTGATAACTCAAGAGCAGGGTCCAGCCCACCCTGCCTGGCTGCCATAATGGGGTCTGTGCTCTAGATGGTAGCTTGTTTCTGTGGCAGAGCTATCTAGGGAGCTTAATCAGGTTTTCAAGATAATAGCGTGTAGGAGACACTGCCGGTCCTTTCTGAAGGGGCTTCATGTTCCAGTATAACACTTCGGAGGGTATCCATCCCAGCTTCTCCTGGCCCCTCCAGGCTCATCCCGCTGCCATAGGCACACCTGGAGGCCAGTCCAGTGGTTTGCTCAGGGGTAGTGGAGGCAGATAAAGAAACTGAGTCTGTGATCCACAGCTACTGGCATTTCTGAGCTTTTCCTGACTCCAGAGGTTTTACTTAAAATTTGAATTTTCCCAAACTCCTGGGCACAGGTAGAAAGAAAGCTGAACCCAGATCTCCTGTCGTGCTACTTGCAGGGTCACTGCCCTGCATAAATTAAGCTGAAATGGTTTATTTCTGTTTGCAAACCAGGTCAGTGTGAGTAGCAGAGAGGTTAAAATGCACTTATTAGTATCTAAGAGGAAAAAAGAGTGTATTAGCAGGAATCATGGCCTGTTTATTATATTAAGTCCATCTCCACTGTTGAACAAAATTATTCTCACTGTCAGGCTGCTTAAAATGCTCACTGTCTTAAAGCATGCCAGTAAGAATTGCTTAGTGCCATTTTAATTTGGCTTTGGTACCGTTCAGAAATCCACAGGACGAGCATGGCCAGGCAGCCTGTCCAGCGCAGGTGGGACTGCCGGCAGCAGTCACTTGCTAGCTTTTTTTTTTTGTCCGTCAGAAACAGGTCCTCCACCCACCAGTGGGATTTAGCTCTGCTCTTTCTCTTTGCTGGCACTCTCTGCCCAAACTCACAGAACAATCCATCATCCAAGTTGGGTTTTTTTCCTTTTTCTCTTTGCAGTTAGTACACTAATAATTCCTGGAGTGACCCAGTGGCTAACAGGTAAATTGATAGCCCCCAAATCAATAAAAAAAAAAATAAAAATCAATAAATATTTGGGCGTCATCATAAACAAAAATCATTCAGGAGATTAAAGCACTACAACATGGTAATTTGAAAGGAGAGAATAAACTGCTGCCTGGAGAATTAATGTAACTTTCTTCAATTGATTTATTTCAAGAAAAAATGGGGAGTAAGCAATATTTTGCCCTGCTGCATGGTGGTATGGCTCATAACATGTCCTGAAAGTCTTCTGAGATGCAGCCAGCCAAATTGAGCCATCTTCGTCTGACCTGTGAGGAACTCTCCTCCACTTTCCTGCTTTGCAGTTCCCCCTCCTGTAGGACACACACCCCATCCCCCATCTCCCACCTGGCCTGCCGTGGCCGAGATGGTTTTTGCCTGGGGAGCCCTGCAAAGGAGGTTTGCTAGGTGACTGCATCTCCAAAAACCCACCTCTTGACAGCCTGTGGCCTCCTGGTCCAGCCTTTAGCCTCTCTCTGCCAAGGTTTTAATGCTAACTCTGCTGAGGACTTTGCAGGCAGGTTCAGGCAGGAGGGGCACAGCAGGCAGGAGGCTCTGGGACGATGCAGCCAGCACCGTCCAGCATCTTCCAAAGCCTCTTGAGACTGAAGGTCAAAGATGTGGGATGCCACAAGTCCTGAGGGATCAGTTGGGAGCCCCTCAGAAAACAGATGATCAGAGTTAGCAATCACTTTAACCAGGCACCCAAAAAATCCCCTTGACCTTCAAAAATCCTAATCTTTGCTTTCACCTGTCAATGCAGCACCAAAGCCATCAAAGCCGTGACAAAATAATTAATTAAAAGCACCACTGAAGACACGCATTTTCTTTCTTGACTTTTTAAGTTGGAGTCTGTGTGTCGTTTTGACACACGAAACAGCTACAGCATATAGATACTCGGTGCAATGATATTTTGAGAGCCCATATGGATGCTGCTTGAACCCCAGCGCAGAGGAGCACAGAGGGAAGCTGTCCTCGAAATATCCGGGGTGCAGAGAAATCCTCACCCGCATCTTCGCTCAGAGCTGGCAGCGCTGCCGGCATCCGAAGGCCACTGCTGCCATCTGGTGTTACTGTCACCCGACGGAGGCGAGCTGGGACGCTGCAGGCTGAAGAAGTTGTGTTCGCTCAAGCTGGAAAAATGAGAGGTGACTTGGTCCCAGACATTGAGGAAGGACAAAGTCTTCCCTGGCAAAGGATGGCTCTGCACATCCGAGCTGCCTTGCGTCCATCGCCGTCTAAAAGGAACAAGCTTGTGTGCTTGAAGATAACAGAAAGAGACGTAAGAAAGAAGAAGAGAAATTGCTTAAAAGGCTTTTTGCAGAGAGAAGACACAATCTAGCAGTGCGAGTCATCCTGCTCCAGCAGAGCCACGGGGAAATGCTCGTGGAAGGGGGAAGTTTGCAAAGCTACGGAGCGGAGGGGGAAGCTCAGGTGTCTGGGAGCTCAAACTGGAGCCATTGTAGGGAGGAGGAGGCAGTGGCTCAGTCATGAGTAAGTTGTCCAAGCCTTGGTCTTAAGTAGTGTTATGTATGAAGCCAACGTTCCCTTCAGGCTAAAATGCATCCTCACTGGGGAAGTGGGACCATTTAGAAGAAAGAATGGTTCTTCCACAGCCATTTGTTTTTGTTCAGCATTTTCCTGATCTATGTTTTGTGTGTTTGCCGACCCCCAGATGCCTTACAAGCCCTGGCCCTGTGACCACGGCATCTCCTTTACTAAAAGACAGAATTCATACAGACATCCCTTGCACTTTTGCAGCCCTAGGGGCCAGCCCTGCTCCCTCCTTCGTCCCGGCATTCTGACCACCGTGGCAGAACATGCTCCCTATGGTGACAAGTTCAAATCTCAAACCTATTTTCCTCCCTTTGCCAGTGTGATGCTAACTCCAGGCTGCCGGAGTCATATGGGGCTGCAGAAACCTGGGTTTGAGACAGCATTTGGGGCTGAGCAGGGTGCTTGGCTGCTGGGGACGGCGGGCACAGAGGGCCACCCCAGCCCCGGCTCCCTGCAAGCGCACACACAGCTCTCCGCAGCACTGGGTCATTTTGGAGCCAGCCAGGACCCATTAGTGGCATTAATTAGGTGACCACCTCCAGATGTCTCATGCAATTTCTCCTGACGGTGATGTATCACTGTGCTTATTTTCATCAACTTAACTCCCAGGAAAACTAAATAAATAGCAGTGATCTGGGAAAAGGCTCCTCTGCATTTGCCATCAGCATGAGAGCTTTCAGGGCTGTGTCCTGGAGCTGCGTGTGTGTTTCTCCATGGGAGTTACCCCTTGTGCACCAACATGGGTCTGGGGGAAGGGTCAGGCCCCATGGAGCATCAGGGACCTCCCTCCAGGGCCTGGGGGCCAGTTGGCTGATGGGTTCATGAACCCTGGGTGCTCCTCAGAGCTAAACCCTGGCAAGAGCCTGGCTAGCAGGGGTAACATGTTTCTGATTTATAAGAAGTGTTTCTGGTACATGAAGGAATGATCCGTTTCAAAAAGTTCAGCGCCTCTTGTCACCGCGAAGGACGATCTCTCATGGCGTGGGCTAGTTCTTGAACAGACACACAGTTGCTGCAAGTCCCAGGTGACATCCCAGGAGATGGGGCCCGTGACCTCCTATTCCCTCAGGAGACAGTTGTACTTGGTAGGAAATCAAGCCAACAAGCCTCGGTATCAATTTTTTTTAAGTGATGGCAATAGAAGAACTCATCACGGTCCCTTCTGCTATCTACAGGTTCTCGCTGAACTGCATAGCACTAAAAGCAGCTGAATCAATCCACCAGCAATTACAGAGCCAGGGCACAGATTTGCAGCAGGAGAGATGCTTTGGGATCTCTCCTGAGGGGTAGTGATAAAGCAAAGTTTAAGGCTATTTCCTAAATGTTATTCTGGTGAATGCCCACTTATCCTGCCCACTCCCAAGCCTCGCGCTCTGCTCGGCACCGATGCACACCTGCGTTACAGCCCTTGCCCAGCGTTTGGTCCAGGCAGCTTCACAGGAGAAGGTCCCAGTTGTTGAGGCTGTTGTCCATCTCAGCCCCTGCAGCAGAGATCTGCTTTAAGGACACTTTTCTCAGAGGCACAGTGACATCCAATCATGCCACCCCATTCGTTAGGTATGGTTATGGCTCCAGTTCTTTTTTTAAGTAGCAAGTCATGGTGCACGTTAGCAAAGACCCCAAAGAGGCTGGATTTCAGAACTCATCGACAGGCAGGGATCCCCAAAGTGGCTCTAGGTTTGGACAGCTGTACAGTAATCATAATCTGAGGTTTGGTCCTCAAATCTCACTTGTCCCCAGGGTTTTGTCAGCCCTGTAGCCACGCAGACACATCTGTGCACTTACATAGGCATAAATGAAGAGATACGGTAGCAGTGGTTTAATCCTACAAGGACTTAGACGTGGGCTTGACTTTACACACTGTGAAGAGCAGGAGGATGATAAATGGGGATTAGGATGTTGGCCGGGGGTGTGGGAAGAGCTGTGTTCAATTCCCTGCTTTGGCAAAATCCTCCTCTGCTGTTTTGAGCAAATCACATAGGTCCGGTGCCTTGAAGCCCTGTGGGGGCTACTCTTTTACATCCCCGGAGACTTAACCCGAGGGCCACAGCTGTAAAATGAAAATCCTCTGCCTCCCAAAGGTGCCCTGATGTTAAATCTCATCATGGGACTCAGGTGCAAAGCTAATGGGGCAAGAAGGACGATACGTCAAAAGGCAGATGGGTTTTGGGGGGACTGGAAAGGCAAACAGCCTGGACAGCCTGGTGCAGACTAGTTAAACCATGGACCTGCTTCTAGAAAAGAAGAAAATACCTTCTGGGAGAGTCAGTGTGGATAGAAATGGGGCTTTGCATTCATTCCCTAGCTACTTTCCGCCTCATCCCAAATCTCAGTGTGGCCAGTTCCCTGCAGCATCCCCAGCTCAGGGGTCCGAGTGGTCTCCAGTGCCGCAGTCACAGAGGTCCCCACGCTCTCTTGGATCCAGCCGAGCCAAGGAACCCCAAGAAGTAAATACAAAATTTTCCAAGCCCTTCCATTTGCTGCAATTCCTGTTCTTCAGGCACTGCCCCATAAAAAAAGATCCACAAGTTAAGCATGAAATAAAGCCAGCAGAATGGGAATAATAATTATTTGATCAGCTCCCAGGGTATCAAATAGCAGTAAATTGAGCTTCAGTTAAAAAGCAGACAATTTTCAGTGTCATACTGCTACATTTTCAAAGCTAATTTAACTATTCCATTAAAAAATGAAAACATATTCAAATTAAAACACCCATAAGATATGAAGGGGGAGAAAAAAGCCTCATTGGAGAGAGGACATGAAATGCATCAGTAATTTCCCATCAGGCTACAGTTCCCTTAACTGACCATGACAGTCAAAGATGAAATAGAAATTTCTATATCAAACAGGAACACAAAGGAGAGCTGACCTTTGATCAACTGTCTGTTTGTAGTTTTGACAAGAAAATTTGCATTAAAAGAATTTATGCTGGACACTTACAGGAGAAGTTAACTCCCAGCATGTAAAGGAAGAGAGAGGTCAAACCATCCATAAACAGCCTGTCAGATGAAAGCCACGCTCTCCTCGTTGCAACGCTATGTGAAGTTTTGAGCCATTCAGGCTCTATTTCTAAAATCCCAGCGCTGTGAGTTTTGCGATGCAATTTTTCAAAGTGGTATTTATGCCGGGGTGGGAAAAAAAACCTGTTTCAGGCAAACAAAGGATTTCTCACACTAAGAAAATCCACTTTTAGCATAGCAGCAGAAGGCATATTAAAAAAAAATAAAAAAACACCGATTAATTATAATATTTAAGCTATAGGCTTAGATGATCATCCTTGTTTTCCAGCAGGAAAAAATAAAAAAAAAAAAAAAAGGGAAGCAGGCTGAGAAGGGAGGTGTGGGTCTGTTTTGTTTGGCCCCAGAGCACTGGTTTGCAAGGGAGCTGGAGGGGGACGAGCGCTGCCCGGGGGCTGCCGGAGAGCTGCCCGAGAGGCACCTCTTCATCCTCCGTCTCTGCCTGAAAGCAAATGTGAGCTCGCAGCAATGCTGCCGTGCCTGTGAGGTGGCGGGTGTTGAAACGTTCAGCCAAGAAATGTCAGTTGAATGAGGTATTTTGAGGTGGTTACCTAAATAAGAGGAATTCGTGGAAATCCAGAACAACAGGGAGGTTTTGGTTTTATCTTGTCAGGAAAATGCCTGCTGCTTATTTGAGCTCTTACTACAACTGCACAATAACAGTCATTCTCATACGGGTTTTTACAAAACGTCCCACACTGTGCAGCTAAGAGATTCACCAGTTTCCTTCGGCAGACAATGCCATCCCCAGTACATGTGATAACCTCTTGGATTGTCTCCTTTCTTCCTTATACTTATTTCTTTAAATTTCCAAGGTTGCCCAGTTTCCTCACAGGCATGGTTTTGCAGTCTGTGCAGTTTCAATCCTAATTTTTCTTCAGTAAGGACTGTGGGATTGGGATAGATTTTTTGGATGCTTCCGTGTCTCCCTCGTCTGTGGTCCTATCTGTGGTTTATTACTGCAATAACGACTATTTGCGTGCTGCGGTCTACTCACAATTATAGACATGTTTATTTTGTTAATTAAAGATACCACTGAAGATCTCCTGCATTTCCCCAAAGGGCTGCCTGGCCTCTTTTTTTTGCCTTTTAACTGGTAGTTAGGCCCTATCGCCCCTTGCCCAGTGGGAATGCATTCCCGGGCAGGTGTTCGGGGGCGACTGGTTTCCAGCTGACTGCGAGACGCCTGGTGCAGCCCAGCCCAGCCGAGCATCCTGGCTCTGGCCAGGAGAGGTCAGTGAACACACACACAGAGCCCACAGTCTCCAAATCTGGCAAGAAAACTATTGTATTTAATGAAAGTAAGCATTTGGCAGTTTCAAGCTCCAGAAATGGGAGGCATGGTCCCCTGGTACCAGAAGCTGGTACCAGAGTCAGTGCAAGATGCCCCTTGGGGGATGCCCCAAGGCATCAGCATGGCCTGATCCCGGAGGAGCTGGCGGCTTATCGGAGTCTAGCACACCTTCCAGATGTGCTCCCTGGACCAGCAGCTGCTTCAGCCTTTCCCATCCAATTGACTGGTTATCCTCCAAGATAAAAATTTCTCACAGAAATATGCAGGAACCAGGCTATAAAATGTAAGTAAATGTGCAGTCCTGCTAGGGCTGCCAGCAGCGGAGGTGAAAATCTCACCCGGGGTCTCCAGGTGCCAAGTGCCCTTGGAAAGAAAAGTGCTAAACACTTTGGGAATGCTTTGGTTTCAGGTGAGACATCTCAAACTGACACATTTCCCATTGGACAGGCTTTCTGCTTCCCTGTCTACCTCCCAGTTAATTGACTTGCAAGAGCCCCAACATCTAATGCTTGGTAAAGGTAATGGTTGCCTCCCTGCTGCAGAGGGGACACAGTGACACGAGGAGATTGCCCTCCAGCGAGGGCTGGGGATGGGAAGAGAAACCTGGCTGGAGTTTTATAGTGACAGCTAAGTAGCCAAGAGTTCTCTGCTGCATCTGTTCCTTGGAGGCACTAGTGTCATTCCTAGTTGAATTAATTTTATGGATTTTGAGGACTCTCCATGAGCCCAAACCATCTATTTCCTAAACCTGTTACGGTGTGCTGCTTATTGCGAATATTCACACACTCGGTGTTTCCTCTCAATGTGATTTGAGCTTCAGTTATAGTGTTTTTCTATTGCTTAGTATGGGTCTAGTCCCAAATCCTTCAAAGTTATAGGTATCTTTTAATAAGCTTAAGCTTGAATCAAGCATCTAGTTCAGTCATCAGTGCAACACGGTCAGCACAGGCCCTTCCTTCCAGTGTGGGGCCCTTTATGGGACAGGTTTACAAACACCATGTTGGCCCTTTAACATATTTAGCTAATAGATAGTAGTAGATACGTGCTGATAACAGGAACACACACACACACTTATCCTGGGGACTACCAGAATATTAGATTATTGGTTAGGAAGCAGAGTGAAATGCTTCTGCTGGGAATAGGTACACGGCTTAAATGCTATTGTGGCATTTAGGTTAGAAAAGGAAATCTGGTTAAAAAGTTACAGAAAAAGAATTTCCAGCACCCAGAAAGAGTGAGGTTAGAACTCGTGACTGAATTAAAGCTGAATTAAACCTTAGAGGGGAGGATCTCGGCTACGATCCCCACAAGCAGCACAAGCAGACTTGTCTTCCCCCTCCTCTTTCTGCTGCTCCCTTGGTGCTCAAAAGAAAGACTTCAGCCGAGCAGCTTCAGCTGCTTTTCCCGCTGCTTGGAAACTAGGAGCAGCTCATTTCAAGCAGATATTATCTGAGTTCATTTGATATATACCATTTCATGCCAGGGATGAATCTTGCTCTCTAACTCCAGCTATCAGAGCTGCCATCCAAGAAGGAAACGCGTGCCCTCATCCACCTGCTTCGTTACTCCAGGACAGGGATCTTCATCCCGTGACCTCTGTATGGCGACCCCAGGGATGGTGTAAATGGTGCCAGGAAAAAAGCCCATATTCAGCCAAGCGAGAGCCTTCCAGAAACCCCAGGACTGAGTTGGTGATCACTGGAAATCATCTTTTACGAGCCTGGAAGAGTCTCCACCTGCTCCCAGAGGCCTGAGCATGCACAAGGGTGAAGGAAGCCACATCCTGAGCATCCTAAACTCCTGCAGCTGATTCCCTGCCATCAGCAAAGAGAGAAACTTAGGGGTGAGAAATTACCGCAGTGCTTGGAAGGCAAAGTCCAAGTTTAATGGCTAAAACTTGTCCATAATAAATGCATTTCCACCCTGGTTCCTGACTGTGAGCTACAAGCAGCCAAAAACGGCTTATGAATTATTACTTGCTGGCCTCTGTGACCAAAGATTTTGACATTGCAGGAAAGCAAAACCATCTGGAGCAGAAGGCTGGGAAGGGTGAGCCTACCCAGGGCTAGGGCAGCTTTCCGAAACAAACCATATTAAGCCCCAGGAAAAGAAAAAAATTGTTCTGCTTAAAAAACAAACAAACAAAAAATAAAACAGAACAAAAAAAAAAAAACCTGAGAGAAAAAGCAGCATTGCATTGAAGAAGCAATCGGCAAAGCTACATTTAGGACATGCAAAGAAAGTGGTTTATCTGAGTAGGTAGGTGGAGTTGGAAGCAGGCATTGCCTGCAGTGCTTTGGGGGCACTGAGCAATGTCACAAGCAAGAGCGGGTGGTGGCTGTTGTGACCAGTAGTCACCCTCGTTGGAGGTTCCTGCACAGGCTACATTACGTCACTATTAATTAGAGAGCAGGACGCCAAGTCGTAAAAATCCAGATGTTCAAATAATATACACGTGTAGCCTCAGCCACTAACATTTTACAAACCAAGGAGCATGGCAAAAGCAAAGCACTTCTGTCAAGAGGAGTTGATCTGAAATCAAAGAGCAAATTTCTCAGACAACTTGTACGCGAGTTAAAAAGTGAAGTCGCTCAAACACGAGATTACAGCTGAGGGAGAACAGCTGTCATTGCTGCAAACGTGGTGGAAGAGCTGATGGGCAAGCAAAGAAAAAGGCGAATGCCATTTCCCCAGAGTGAGAAATTATCCAGAGGAGGATTTCTAACTTTGGATTTGTCAAGTGTCTTAATTTGACAATAAGCCTCACTTAGTTGGGGATTGGAGGAAATGAAATCTTCTGTCCTTGTGCTGGTGAACGAGCAGGAACCATGAGGAAGGCTGCCAGAGCACCTTTACCTCTCTTACCGCTTCCATCGGAGGAGCGAAAAGAGCAAGCAGGAGAATTTGAGCGCTCAGAGACCAGCGTGAAGTAGTCCAGCTGGGATGCCCAGGTCTGGGAGGACAGTGGTCCCCATTGCACAGAGGCTGGGGCTGTCCAGGCAGGAACCCACCCCGCTGCGTCTGCGTCTCCGGGAGCCGGGCTGGCCCTGCAGCTACCTCCAGTGAGCACTTCCTAACCCACCCGCTCTAAGCCACTGCCAACGAGCCGCGGGAGAGGAACTCGCAGGCCCGCGCTGCCTCCCTTGCTCTGCCGGGAGAGCAGCAGTGCGTTCAGTGTGTGCGGACCTGGGGGAGGCAGGACGGCCAGAGACACCCACACCTCCCTTTCTAGCATCTCTCTGCAGGTCTGGGTGGAAGGAGGGAGCTCCAGCTTCCTCCAGTTAACCAAACCCCCAGAGCCACCCCTGCAGTCCCTGATGCACACCATGAGCAGGTACCATGGGCTGAGCGCAAACGGCCCATCTCCACTAGCAGCAGCTCCGCGGCTGGTGGCAGCAAGCTCAGAACAGTTTATTTTGGGGGGGTGAGATGACCTAGCTCTCAATATCCAAATATTTCACTCTGGGAAGGTGCTATCTTCTCTTCTCCCTCGCCCTATATAGTCTTTGTGGTTTGGTTTACAATCCAAAGCCATAGAAGATCTGAGATCTGAGTGAGGACAGAGGGATGTGCTCGTCTTATTTCAAGTGCAGCCTTCTGCCCCCATAGAGGCACAGCACGAATCCCTCCAGCACTGAGAAGAAGCAAATTAAGTTCACAGGAGGTGGAAGGAAGCGGGTGGCCTCCTGGCCTGGCCGTCCCTCCCTCCTCCGCCACCATGACAGGGGCAGTGAAGCCAAGGCAGTATCAGAGCTGCTTTCATGTCCTGCCAGCACACTCCCCATGGCCCCAGCTCCCTCCGGGGAAGGGGTGGTGGGTCGAGGGGCCGTTCCCACTCTGGCACCATTACTGGAGGCAGGACTGGGGCTCAGCACCCCTTGGCAGGGCTGTGAACCTACTGGTGTGACTTGTTGCTGCTCCATCCCCTCTTGCGACCACTGAAAGCATTTTATTTTCCTCCCCCAGATGGTCCTTGGCTGCATCAGCTCTTTTCCTTGCACAATTAGGAAGGCGGCCAGAGACTATCATCACATAGAAGAGGTTCCAAATAACCTCAAAAATAAAAGATTTCCAGCACATACACCCATACACACCGGTTGGGAAGAGCTCTGTTATTCCAGAAAACATTCAACAACGCACTTAAGCCCCACTGAAACCTGTGCTGTCCTGCAGAGATGCCATACACCCAGAGCAGAAGGCGTAGAGGTGCCGCCTGGTCCATGGGTGGCATTTCCAGCCTTTTTGTTTTGTTTTTTTTAAGTACCATTTCACCATTATCTCGTTGCTGCTGAGTCGAGCTGAGCTCAAACAACCCTCCGTCTCTTGTCCTGCTGGTGCGCACTGCAAACGTCCTATTCCGAGCGCGGCGGGCAGCGGCAGGCATCGTACAGGTCAGCTGCAAAGGAGGGAAAGCATCAGGGAACCAAAACATTTTGTAAGGAAAAGTGGCACATTCCTTGTGCTTTGCGAGAAGCAGGTTCACCTGGAGGAGCGCAGAAAGCTGAACCCCTGCCAGAGGAATAATCTGGTAAACTTCCTAATGAATATTTGTGCAACACAAAGTCTCTTTGTGGATTTAAATTAATCTAAAACACATTCATTAATTCATAGCTAAGAATTGAATTATATTTTGTTGCTGACCTCCATGTTGTTTGTCTGTAACTAGATTTTCCCTAAAAGGCAGCAGCGCTATTTAATCATAATGCCAACCTTTGGATTTACTTCAGCAGCAATTACCCTGAGCTTTGACTTTGATATAATTTATATTTCAGAACACATCATAAATAACTCTTTCTTCTCCTTTCAGTGTGGCTGTGTGAATGTGTGTGAACCCATGGAAATATGAATCGCTGCCTATTTATCCCATTCAGGCTGCGTGAGTGAATGCTGCTGCCCCGGCCACACATCCCCGGCCACGCCAGTCTGCCCCATGGGGACACTTTCATGTTCTTATGGTGTGAGATGAGCGCTGTGTGTGCTCGTCATCCAGCTCCACCAGCAATACCACCAGGCAGAGTGGTCCCAGAGGTCCCATAAGATGGACCACAACCAGCCTATGGACCACAGCTGAGAACCTTCTAGTCCAGGATCTGTCACTTCAGTTTCCTGGGACTCAATGCCCAAATATATTTTAAAAAAGGAGAAAACTTTAAGGAATATTTACTATCCTAACTGCTTGTGTAGTAACCATCCTTACCCCTTAGACTTACTTGGGTGCAGCCAGTCATCCCATGTTCAGTCAGTCATGGCAAGTCTTATCCTTTTTCTGTTCCTTTCAATAAATCACCATTTCTTTTAACGGAGACTGGTTCAGCCCCTTACTTAGATCAGAAGAAAGATGAGTTTAGTGCACGTTTCGGTTAGGAAGAGCCCAAGGACAAAGTCTAAAAGCCAGCAGTATAAGATTCTCAAACAACCTAATAAATTTAATCCCAAATCATCAAAGGTTCCATGAGATTTCTGCCCTTTTGGATCCAAGAGAATCCCGTTAAGCAGGTCGGCTGTTTAGATGCATAGAAAGTAGTACTTTGGGTTCTGGACAGGATTTTTGATGCTCCTATCTGCTTTGAAATTCAGGAAAAAAAACAGTTCTGGGTTCCAGTTTCAGCCACTCTGGATTTTCAACCAGATCTGAGCATGTCAGCGAAGACCTGCTTATGTGGGAATGGGCTCAGCTCCTTCACAAATAACAGGAATTTCCAGTGCCACTGGGCAAACACAACCCAAATCCTTCAAACAGCATAAATTCTTCATGTCTCAGCTGCTGGCAGCCGTGCTAAGGAACAGCACTGGCAGCTATGGAGATGCAGTGAGCAGGAGAGGTAACTCATACTAGAGCAAACCTGGTGGCAATGGGCATGTTTAGATACTGCGTGTTTGCACCAGCAAGAGAGCGTGAATCCTAATCATGCTGAGACACCCCCCCATGCATGGTAGAAACACCATCTGAATGCACCAGAGGGTTTGCACATCTGTGTTCACGAGGGAAAATAACAGTAAAGGTGCAGCATGAGCTCAGTCACACTGTGCTCTTCCAGCTGCTGAAACTAGGAGTCATCTGCTCTCGGTGAAGTGCAAGGACTTTAAATCTATCTGTCCAGACTGGCAGAAGAGGGGAAAAGGCAGCAGAAATCTTAAATGTGCAATGAGCAGTGTTGGGTCTTCACGGAAGCGGTGGTCTGTTTACTGTTTGTTATGGATGAGTTTGACCAAAGAGGATGGCAGATTGCAGAAATTATTATGCACTGATTTTTTTTTATTATTATTTTATCGTAATGTCAAAATGAGACTAAAAAACACTTCTGCAGGAGTCCGACGTAGCCTTGCAATTAAATTCAAGTTGCTTTCATGAAGAATGACAGCCCAGCGGTGGGAAAAAAAAGCTGCAAAAACAATTTTCAAGACTGTCAAAGCAATCAAATAACACCCGTTAACTTCTGCTCAGGAGCAAAACTTCAGGCCTCTCCCAAAACTTCCGTAAATAATCAGCATTTGCAGCGCTGTGCAGATGGAGGGTAGGAGGAGGATGGCTGGTTTGGGCACAAACCAGGTTCAGGTTGTGCCCATCAGGTGCTTTGGTGTAGTTTTTGCAGGGTTACATAGGCTCCTTGGAGTGTCCAAAAGGGCAGAATTTGGGTGTCTGCACTCAAATGTTAACACAGACTTGGTTGTTGTCCATGTCCCCCATCCCTGGATGCTTCTGTGCATGGGACGTCCCTGAGGTGCTCTGTGTTGTGCTGGGGCAGGTGGAGGACCTCCATGATCTCGCATACCGAAGTGGCTCAGCGGCACCACGGGCACGGCTGGAGCATCCTCCCTCTCCTCCAGCACAGAGCCTTGGAACCCCACCGAGCAACCTGCTCCACAGATGCCTTTTACTCTCTATTGCCAACAGCAGATTCACACCACGAGCTCATCCTGTCAACATCCACATGTAAGTGAGGGTGTTTTTTTTTTATTTTCACCACACTGAATTGTTCACAGAAGCCCTCTTTTAGTGACCAACTCTTAGTGCACTGGACCACGAGAGAGCTCCAGGCTCCAGCGGTGAGTGGTGATGGAGGGAACTCAAAGGTGCATGAGTATTTGTCAACTACAGTTATATCATCTTTAGCCAACTAGGAGGGCTTAACCTCAACAGGTGTGCAATAATCCTGCATGGTGAAGGCACGGCTTTCATGAATCTAGTACAAAAACGATGGCTTCACCAAACCTCGAAGTGTCATTTCCCAGAAATGTTTGTCACTTACAGTAAAATCCAGTGGTTGGGTACAAACTCTGCCTTTTGGATACCCTGGAGGCAGTGGGTCCCAGGTGAGGCAGCTGCAGCCCAAAGTGGGGCCTGAAACCCTAAATTTATGTCTTTGAAAGGATGGAAAATTACCATGAACCTTTCATGTTGCTCAGCCTGCACAAGGGAGGACCTGAAACGGGGGGCCTTGATAACATTGAGATGACCCTTGTCTTTACAGTTCAGTAATTCTCCGTGGCAGCTGCTGTCTGTCATCTGTTTTGCACATTGGCCAGGTGGGCCCAAATATAAACTCCCTGTTACCAGCTGTGATAATAACCAGCTTGTATTGTAGAGGGGCTCCTACAATGACCCTCTGGCCTCTCGCATCACTGGGAGAACCAGTGACTTCTGCATCAAGCTTAATGTTGTGCATTTGGGCTGGCAGATCAGGAACCAACCCTGAAGGCTCCAAATGGGAGAGAAGTTACTAATGCTGATCCCTTCAAATTAAAATTCCTGTTCAAGCCAAGCTCCTGCTTCTCAGTTTGAACATGGCTCCATCACCCTGTCAGGATATCAGTCCTGCCAGATGTGCCTTTGCTGGCCACCTCAGGTAAGCCTCCCAATGGCTGATACCACTGCATCACGCTGTGTGTAGGCTGGCACAGTCCTCGGGAGCTTCTCTCTCTGTCTCTCAAAAAAAATCCTTTGAGTTAACAACCCGCATTTTTTTCCATCTGATTTTTCTTCATCGGGACCCTTATAAGTGAAGCTCCATCCAGAGACAGTGGCCATGGCCCATAAATTTAATTACTAACCTTTAATTCATAGGTGGCAGAAACAGCTCTTCAAGCATCTGAGTTAATCAGGCTTTGCTGACAGTGGCAATCAATTGTTCAGTGGTCTACTTTTTGCTTAATTACTGCTGGACTACATTGCATTTTCAAAATGTCAAGCATCCTCTTTTAGAAATGCAATAAATCATTTCTACATGGCGTGCAAGGCGCTATAGCGTAGGAGACTATTATTCTCTCACACCTGACCTTGGCTACAAGGAGCTGAAATTGATCATTTAATATAGCAGTGAAATATCATTTAAGGAAAAATGAGTCTTAACTAAGAACTTCAGCTCACTAAAAGGAAGGAGAGTTACTTTCTGGCCATGCAAGGAAGATGCTGGCGTGGGGATGTGGCTCTCTTAAAACTCTTCTGTTAAGGAGGCACCATCTACACTGGGCATCAAGTACGAGGGTATCAATTGCAGCAGGAATCCACAAAGCACTTGTGCCCAGATTTTCACTGTGTCCCAGAGAGAGATATTCTGATTCTTGTTCTTCCGATACCAGGCCAGGATATTTATGTCAACCAAAGAGTCATCTAGTCCGCTTCGTTTCAAAAAGCATGTCCTAGTGGAGGCAATTTAGTCAGTTGGACTGACTTGGAGAAGACAAAAAAACTTGACTATTTGTTCAAAAGTGAGATTGCATTCATTCAGAAGAATTAAGGCACTTGTCAGAGCATAACTTTTCCAAGAGGAACATCTCATGGTCCCACCAACCCCATCTGTGACCACTGGCACCACAGTCAGCTGCACGGACAACTGCATGGGTACTGGTGGAGGGGCCGTTTGTTGGAGCTGTGGCCGCCACGGTGCCCATAGCTCAGACAGGCAGAGAAGAGGCAGTTTTTCCACCGCACAGCTCTGCTGTTTGTGCCTCATCGGGCCCAATTCTGCCCTAAGGGACTGCTGCCAAGGGTAGGTCCATTCCCATTTGTCTCCATCTGTAAGAAGTAGCAGGCAATTTTTTAATTGTGCGTATTTACAGCAACTAATGCAAAAGAAACCTGCTTTCTGCTCAGTCCCCAGAGACTAATGGGGTAGAAGTAATAAATGACATCTTCCTTGCTGAGAAAAGGGAGGCATTTTCAGCAACAATATTGTGCACAAGTATGTTGAGAGTGGTACATGGATTGTGGCTAGTGTCAGCCAAGATGATATGGAGATAAAAGACATCCTCTGAGGATGCTGCCAGAAATAAGAAAGAAGAGGCTGTGCAGTGAATCATATGGATCGTATTTCCTCTCTCATTGTGTTTTAATAGAAAAGCTTTTTGCCTCTTCCCAAGGGTACCAATGAAAATTTCCTTCAAATCAGAGGTAGGATGGGTTTTTTGGCTTTTTTTTTTTCATTAAACTTACATGCATCCAAAAAAAAAAACATTTTTCCCTTCTGGACAACAGAGCTGATTCAAGCCAGGAGCCAACAGCACACAAAGTGCGATCAAGAAATTAAAAGGAAGCAATAAAATGTTTAGCACTTGCGAGACAATAAAAATCATTTCTTAGAGGAAAAAAGAGAAGGATACAAAAGAAGTCCCTGATCTAAATTAACACTGTGTTTTCTTAACTCAAAACAGATTCAACTTTTCTCCCCATTTATGCCAATGGCATTTGTTTCATCAGGAGTTTGACTGCGTGTGTCGGGCATCACCTCTTGTTTGAAACGCACTGATTTAGTGGCAGCAGAGTGTGATGGGTTGTATGAGAGCTTCCCAACATGAATATGCCACAAGCTTGCAGGGATCCTGGTCACCAAACTGGGGGCATGTGGTACCACCAGGAGAGGACATCCCTGCGGAACTACCACTGATCATCTGCATGTCCCAGTTCTTCCTGTGACCCCAGGGGGGAATCCCAGTGTCGAATGGGTTTTCCTCTGTGTCTCTCCTCTGCACAGTGGCCCAAATTTCTCCTCACCACTGGCCACCATGGCCATTGCCGATGTAGCTCCTCCAGGGAGAAGAGCAACCATGGCCACCCCATGCCCAGGGTGATGGCATAGCAGCTCAGGGATTTATATCCATCTGTCTGTGCCACCAGGCCAGCTCGGACCAAGGCTTTGCTCTCGCAGTTTTTCTCTTTAATATTAATTTCCTGTGATGTCCAAAGGCAGCAGCACTAGAGGGCACTGCCTGCACGCCGTGAGAACAGGGGGACACATCTCCGGCGGGTCTGCCAGGACACCCAATTTGGCTGCTTGCTGGCACCTTCCCTTCTCACCCTTCCCCTTCACTTCTGTGGGGAGAGCGATGGAGCCGGCCGCGGCCGTTAATGATGTTGGCTGCAAACGAGGTTGGCGGTGTAAGACGATGTACAAGATCACTCCCGGCAAACCGTTTCGGTGAAAGCGAAGTGAGGCGTTATCAGGCGTGTTTGTTACAGGCAAAAAGCAAGCAGTGAAACAACTGTACGCAGTTTTAGGCCAAAAGATGAACTCATGCTGGGGGGTGTCCAGCAGCACAGGGGAGGCAGAGCCCTGCCAGAGCCCTCCCGGGGCCGCCTGCAGGAGCTGTGCCTGGCCGCACTGGGGGGACCTCACTGCTACGTCTCTGATCCAAACCCGTCCTGTGGACAGAAATTCCCTTCTGGATCCAGCTGTGCTGGTGAAAATGGCTCTTCCACCCTTGCTCGTCCCCCTGCTGCAGCAGAAAAGCCCATGGACTCATGTCCGGAGAAAGCAGCTGAATTAATTCAGGTTAACCCAAACTGCGGGGGCTAAAGCTTGACAGCAGACCAGACCTCTGCGGGGCTGGTCTGGGTTATCAGCCGGGGCTACAGGTGACGGGGGAGCTGGACCGTTTCCTTTGTCAAAAGCATCTTGGAGTGCTCACACAGCCCAGGAGGAGCCAGGGCTTCGGCACAGCAGCTGCTATGCTGCCTGGCTCGGCCAGCACGTGTCACAAGTTAAAAGTTCTCAGCGTACAGCTGGTGCTTTAGTCTCTCTTTCTCCATGCCAAGCCCGGGTTGCATCAGCCTCACCTTGTACCATAGATCCTCACAGGCTCCCTGGGTATCACCCTCCACACCAAAAAGCCATCAGGCCTGGACAGTCTGTCGTGTTAGATAAAGTCCAGACAGATCCAAACTCCTCCGAGCTTTCCTCTGGGGCCCTGTGCAGCTGAATTGACACTCCCGTGACTGATTTCTTCCAGCCTGAAGTATTTCCCTTGATGATCTGCCCTAATGGAAAAACAGCTTTTCCACCTTTCAAATGCAAGCAAGATAAAAAATGCCTTCCTGGTTCAAAAAACACGTGGAACTGCTGCCAAAGAATATGCATGTTAATAACATATCCTTTGTAGGAAAAGACGGTGCTGAAATTTCAAGTGATTTCCCCAGAATACAAACAATACCCAGAGTATACCAAGGAGATTAAAATAATCCTTGGGTCGCCTTTCAATTTTCATGCCTTTTGTAAAATAAATAAATAAGTACAAATTAGCAGTGTATTACAATCTTCTGAAAGCTCATGTTTTCGCCCCCTAGGATTCCTTCTCTGCAGTTAATAAAAAACAGTTGCATAGATAACAGTTCCCCGAGGCTGAGGTGTTATTTCTAAAATAAATTGCTTGTTTGAAAAATGGTGTTTGGAAAGTTTGAAACCTTTTCTAATTAATGCGGGAGCGCGAGGGAAAGGCATAGATCCCTCTTCACGGCCGGGTTTCTCAAAGTACTCGCACACTGCAGGGGGCTGCTGCTGGGGCATGAAACTGAGCCTGCAATCCAGAGGCTGACTTCTTTCAGAGGAGAAGGACTTGGTGATGTTATTAAGCTACTTTTTTCACCAACCACCTATCAACCAGCTAGTCGTTTTGCTGGAATTGGGATCAGGGATGCGGTACAGCAGCCGCCTCTGAAAAAAAAAGGTACTTCTGTACAGAGACAGCCAAATCAGCCTTTTGTGGGGAGGAACAAGGGCTCTGCCACAGCAGGGCATATTTCCTTTCCCTCATGGGGCAACGATGCTGCCTTGACACCCCACCAGTGTTTCACAGAATCACAGAATCACACAGAATCACAGACTGGTCAGGGTTGGAAGGGACCTCTGGAGATGATCTAGCCCAACCCCCCCGCCAGAGCAGGGCCACCTACGGCAGTTGCACAGGACGGCGTCCAGGAGGGTTTTGAATGTCTCCAAAGTGGGAGACTCCACCACCTCTCTGGGCAGCCTGTGCCAGTGCTCTGCCACCCTCAAGGTAAAGAAGTTCCTCCTCATGTTGAGATGGAACTTCTTATGTTTGAGTTTGTGCCTGTTACCTCTTGTTCTATCACTGGGCACCACTGAAAAAAGACTGTTCCCATCCCCCTGGCACCCCCTCTTTAAGTATTTATAAGCATTGATAAGATCCCCCCTCAGTCTTCTTTTCTCCAGACTAAAAAGCCCCAAGTGCCTCAGCCTTTCTTCATAAGAAAGATGCTCCAATCCCTTAATCATCTTAGTAGCCCTTTGCTGGACCCTCTCCAGCAGTTCCCTGTCCTTCTTGAACTGGGGAGCCCAGAACATTTCCATGGGTGGGAGCTGCAGGGCGAGAACAGCTTTGGAAATCTGCACATGCTTCACGCTGATCTTTTCTTTCTTTTGGTCAAGAAAAGAGAAATGCTGGCATTCCTGAGGCGGGGAGGTGACGTCCTCGGTCAGCAAAGTCACCTACTGTGCTTTGTGAGAGTCCTTTCGACATCGCAGTGCTCCCCCGTAAAGCTTCCCCGTGGGCTTTGCAGCTCTGTGCCCAGCCCAGCCCTATTTAAGGTCCCCGGGGCTATGGCACTTCTACAGGGCACCGCACCACACAGCCAGATGAAAACCCTATAGAGAAGGGAGCCCTGCAGCCCCTCTGAGACCAGGATGTTCCTTAAGGTGCTCAGCCACAATGCAAAGGCCCAGGACGTCCTTTAGGCTTCGTTTTATTGAAAAGAGAACATTCTGAGTTAATTAAAAATAAAAGCAGTAGTCTGTGGTGGAAATGCCATAAGATATTCCCTGCGATGCTCTTGCTGCAGGAGGAAGCAATGGGCAGATCTGGGGATCAGAAAAGTCCACACAGAAGGGCAACATCCTCCTTTGACCTGGAAAGAGCCAGATTCCCATGAATGACCAAACCTCCAGCTCTTTGTCTGCTGGGCTGAGGCTGCCTCGGGGATTTTGGCCTCAGGGAGATGGGCTCACTTGTCCGTGTGGCTATCAAGGAGCAAACACAATCATGAAGCGCAAGATATGGAGGCTGCACCTGGAGACTGTGTGCCTTCCCACAGAGCTCCTGTGGGTACCCAGGAGGACAGGCAGGACCCACCTCTCCAGTGCCTCCACCACCTCCTACTTGCCTGTGAACTCGGCCCTCTGGAAAACAAGATAAAAATAAAGAAGGAACACTTGAAAAATTCTGTAAAATGGAGCAATTTCAGGATTCTGAGTTGTGGGAATGACTATGAACTCTAATGCATTTATTTTTCAAAAAACAAAATCAGGTTTCCCATTTTTAAAACTTATCTAATGAAAAAAAAATAAATATGGGGCCCTTGCTTTGCAACTGTATATTTATAGAGACCACTCTCTCACCCTTAATCTTTCCAGACTAAACAAGCTGGTTTAGCTTCTTCTCTGACAGACTCCCCGTTGCCTCGCCATCATGCAGCTTTCCCATGCATCTGTTTAAGCTACAAGTCTTTGAACATGGGCAACCAAAATCATACACACTGCTCTAGACGGTGCCTCACCCACAGCTTCTACAAGCTCGGTACATAAGGGACGTATGTATATACTGTGCTCCTCCTGGAAACACTTGACCCGCATCAGTCTCAGAGCATATTTTGTGCATCATAGACTCTCTCCAAGAACTTTTTCTCTAAGGCCCTTCCAACACATTTGCCACTGAAAAGGACATCAAAGACTTTGGTTCCCATCTTTCCCATCCACTTGGTATCCTTCTGGTGCGCAGTCTCCTTTGGTACTAGTGACAGCGATGGAGCACAGCTCATCACAGGCATGGGTGCAACAGTAGGGTGCACTTGGGTTTGTTTGTCTCCAAGGTCCTAAAATTTCTACCCAGCTCATGCAGACAGAGAGAGCCCATGTTGGTCTGCAATGAATATATATCACAGGAAAGGCGCAGATGGACAGATGATGCCCTCAGACTTGTCTTTATTAGATGGAAATCACACTGGTTTGCCAATGCATGTCATGCCCCAGACTCCAGGTCTTCTTGTCCCTTTCCTGGCTGGCTGGACCCAGCCGTGGGCAGAACCGAGTACTTAAACCACCAGCTTTTACCCATCCTGATTACACTAACTGTACTGGGGTTTCTCAAAATGTTTTAAAGTAAGTCTCCATGACAGACAGAGAGAGAAGACAATGTATGTGCAGAAAGCCCATGGCCTCCTTTGTTTAATGGCCCTTGCAATGGGCAGCACAGTATATTTTTACTCATTAAATCAAAGTGGCTGCTCCTTGCCCTTCAAGTCCCCAGAGAGCAACTATTCTCGATAACAGCCAGTCCCCACAGACTCATTAAGCTTTCTTGAAGCTGTTTGCAGAGGCAGGGTGCTAATCTATGAAGATAAGAAGTCAAACCTTTCACTACGAGGACATTTTTTACTACTTGCCTCGTGCTCTCCCTTGTAATTTCATCAAAGGCCAAAACTAAAAACCTATCTAATCTGTCAGAAGGGCCAATCTAATCTATCATTATTAAACACTTTTATGGAGAAAAATGGATTGCAAAATTAGAGAGCTTGTGATTTAGCACATGAAAGAGATGGAAAAAAGTCTCTGAAATGACAAACAATACAAAATCTGCTTTCCCAACAGAACAGATTAGCTGGTGGCACAAATAAATAAGTAAATACACTTAAAACTGCTTAGATTCATAGCAAGAGGTGTAGAAAATGCCTGGGACTTGTCAGTGATAGCCTTTTATGGCAAAAGTAGGTTTTAGTGGGTATATATCGAAATGAACCTTCATCTATTCTCTGCAAGCTTTCGGAGCCGAGTGCCATGAGAGCAAACCTTGCAAGGTCTGTCATGGGGCCTCAGAAAGACATTGCAAGGTTGGTGGGTGCCAAAGGGGTTAGTGTTTAATGTACGAGGCGTGATGGTGAGAAAATTAGTACTCATGTAGTCAGTGGAGAAAAACAGGCTCTTCCAGAAGACAATCAAAGGCAGGGACAAAATCCAGCTCAAATGTCCTTGTGGAGCAACTCTCAACCCTTCTCTCTCCAACCAAAGACCAGGAGAGGTAGGTCTTCTCCATGTAGGCACTTCTGCTAGGAAAAAAATTTTGGTCCATCATTTCCGTCTGAACAGGCAAAGCAATGGCCTTGCTACAGGAGCTTCAGATGTTCTGTGTGGCTGCTGGTGGGGATTTCAAAGTCTGAGCACTCCCTGCACCCATGATTAAGATGTTCAGTGGGGTGCAGAGCTGCCCACGGCCAGCGGAAAGGCTCTGGGACTCTGGGTTCCATGCTGAGCCTAAAGCTTTCTACTAGAAAAAGGAGTCTGATTTCAACATGGGGAAACTTGCCATCATCCCAGACAGATTAATTAGACTTGGCAGATATCTCAGTAATTGGAAATGAGACCGTTGCCATGAAAATGTGGGAAAAAAAAGAAGTACTGGATGATTTGTCTAGGGGATATATTTGTATTGCGTGCCTGGCAGCCTGAGCACAGGTTGGGAGGACCCTGTGAAAGTCAGAGTCCAAAGCTCGGTCTTTGCATGATCGAGGCTGAGGACGGCACTAGGATGTAGCAGCAGCCACCACCCTTTCTTGCCCTTGGCTCCATCAGGGTGCCAGGGGCAGGACCCGGACTGGGAGTGAGATAGGTGGGCAGAAGTCCTTTGTACTGCTCCACCGTGTGCCCATCAGGAGATTAACTCAAGCTCCACCGCACGTTGGCTAGCAGACCACCAAACCGCAGCGAGAGTAGCGGCATCACCTCTCTGCAGAGCAAATGCCCTGACAATGGGGAAGGGATGCAGAACCTGGCTGTGCCTGGAAAGGACCAAGAACACGGACGTCCCACCTGCAAAGCAGGATGTGTGCCCTGACCCCTCCACTGACATTTAGGCTCGAAAGCTGCTCTTTAGCTGTGCTGAACACTTCCAGATTTCCAGCATTTCAAGAGAGATTTGGCAGGGCTTGCTTGTGCTTGATTTTATTTCAGATGCCATAACATTTGGGCCTTTTTATGCAGCTTTTGGCTGGTGTTGAAGCAATTTCTGTCTGTTTCTTCTTTCTCTTCCCCCTCCCCTTTGCCATCCATGGCGGGAGGCTGACAAAAGTCAGTGACTCAGCCCTAGAAGAGAATGGAAAACTCCAACAGAGCTTTGAATTGAAATGCAGGCGAGGAAGGAGAGACCCAAGGGGAGGCTGGAGAAAGGGAATGAAAGCGACTGTAATGAGAAAAAATGCAAAGGGAGCAAATAAGCACTCTGCATTGAATAAGTGAGCAAGAATAAGTTCTTACAGGAAAGTCACTTATACTCCACAGACTGGACAAAGGTAGATTTACACACAAGCAGGTTCCAAACTATTTGAACAAACAAGGAATTTCAGGAGATGCAGAACTGTAGCCTGATTAAGCACAAAGCTGTGTCCTCTGTCCCCTATAGCCTCACCATTCTTGGCACCTCCTTTCTCTGTGGCTCTTACGGCCTCTTACAGAGCAAGAAAGAGACTGGCTTGGCAATAAAAAGGTGAGCAGAGGGACAAGCGGGCAAGAAAAGGAGTACCACAAAACTTCATGGTGTGCAGGAGACATAATATTAAAATCCAGCAGTGGACCTTAACCCCAGCCCAAGCTGCAGCTTGGTTCTCCAGCAAAGCTGTGCACCCCAGTGCATCCCAACCTTTCCCCAGTCTGCCTATGTGCTTCAGCAGCAGCAGGGGCAAAGACCGCCCCCTTTGCCTAGCGAGTTGGGAAGGTGTCTTCCAGCACCCACAGACCCAGGTTAGTCCTGAGGACAACATAGGACCCTTGTCCCCATGCACAGGGTACTGCAGCTGGTCTCCCTGCAGCCACAGGGATATACAGCCTCCCCTCCAAAGCTGGATTTGGCCCTATAGCAGCAACAGGGAACTACTTCAAAGCCAAAAATTATGCTTCTATCAGATCTGTGGACATCACACAGGGACTCCCCAGGTTTTTCACTCTCTGAACAAGCCAGCACACTACCCCATGGACTTGTAAGCAAACAGTGGGATGGATGTGAAGATAACCCATGTTGTCCCAGGCTATCCAAGCAACAAATTACTCAGCTGTTTGCTGTTCTGGGTCCTTGACACGTCTGTGCCACACACCATGGAAGTATTTCAAAGGAAAAATCTGCCATTTTGGAGTTGTGATTCTCCCTCAATGCCTCATTGTGCCGAGGAAAGGAGACAACCATTGCATTGTACTGGCAAGCATTTCTCATCGCACCGAGTCCCCATCTAAGCTGGGCCCGCTCTAAAGAGCTGTTGTCTTTTGCCTGCCACCACACCAGCGTAACATATCTCACACGTCCATGGCAGCCTACTCGCTTCCCATTCACAAATTCCTCCGTTGAATAACACCAAAGAGTTAAGGCTCTGTCAAAAGGTTGCGTTATGGGAAGGGAAACTGGAGGAAAAATGGCTTTCAATGCAATGCGAGCATAGACAATACTGTTTTGTAACTGCGCCGTTTGATGTGCAATGACAGGAATTAATCATTTTACTTAACAGAATTACTCTTTGTTATGTAAACTTTGTAAAGTCAGTCTCATGTGACCTCTTTCAATTAGGAACAAATTGTTTAAAACTGTCGTCTTTCTGAAGGCGCAGTATTCGTAAGAGCGACCTCAGGGATGGGTTGTCATTTCACCCTGGAGTACTCACAGCTGTGCAGTTTGACACCAAATGGAGACCAAAATGTGCAGAATTACTCTTTTTTTTTTTTTTTTCAACGGAGCAAGCAATCCCTCCGCGCTTATTCTAATCTGGGGCAAACATTTGTTTCCCATTTCATTTTCTTCAGTTCTGAGAGAGCTGGATTTGTTTTTATAGGTTTCTCATCACCTCGGTCTGTGAGCACCTCAGTGGTGAGAACAGACATGCTTCCGGAGAGCCCCTTAGAGAAAAGGAAGCATTTTCCATCTACCAAGAGAGAACTGAGACCAAAAAAGATGAAGGGCCCCATCTTCAGTCAATGAAAATCATTGCTTCAGAAAAAAAAGTAGAGCTAATGTCACACAGAAAGTCTTTAGCAGAGCCAAGAAGAGCCTCCAGAGGTCTACAGTTTCACCCCAATATCTCAGCCTTCTCTCCTGGTTCTCATAACCTCAAGAGCTGCTGGAGCTCCCTTTGCTGCCAAAGTGTTTCACACAGTGTTTGACGTGTGAAGGGCTGGAAGCATCCTCTGTTACGTACGGCAGTGCTCAGAGTTTGCCATATTGGCCGTTATTAAGGCACAGAGTGAGACTCTTGCCAGCCTGGTGTGACCGTCACATATTTGCTTTTGAAGCTGCTTGCAGAAATGAGGCAGCAGCAGCCGTAGGATGTGCATGCCCTGATGGCGCTGGGGATAACTGAGCTGCAGCAGCTGGGATGTGCATCCCGGCCCTCTTCGGAGATCCTGGTTCACCTCTGCTGCCCATGGAGGAGGCTGCCCATGTTCCCGCTCCAATCCTGCCCCTCCAAGAGGGAAACTCTTTACACCTCATAACCTCTCTCAACCGCATCAACAGGCCCAATTTTTGTCCTCTTAGTGCTGTGTTAAGCTAATAGCCAGCCCTGATCGCTCTTGCTGATAAAAGCATTTGCTCTCGGTGTTTCCCATGCATAATGCAACGTTTACGCTCAGGTCCGTGCATTTTCAAAGGGTGGCTGTGCGGCTTTTATTTAAGAGCCCAATCAGAAGATACGCTGCTCGGCTTTGAAAGGCATCGGGCGAACTTTGATCTCATTTCCCTGGCTGCCCTGCCCAGCAACATTGACCGCATTAAGAAAAACGAACCTACCTTGTCCAAACGAGAAGGCTAATGATCTTGCATCCCGGGGCTTTCAAGTTGAGCTGAGCGATTATGTACATCCCCCCCTGAAATTACGTGGTCAAAGATTGCAGAAGGACCATTGCCCGGCGGCGCCTTCTGGCTGAGCTTGTCCCTCGTATGGCGCTGCTCGTCCATAATGACTTCCCCAATGTGCAAGTCACCGACATGGCTCTAGTATGGCCACAGGACTCGCTTAATACTCACCCCAACAGAAAGTGAGGAAGCTACGGGGTCTGCAGAGGCTGGATTAACAGCTGGGGCCACAGCCCTGTTAAACAGCAGCCCAGGGTTGCCCGAGGAATTAAACCACTGCGGTAGGTTTTTCTCAACATCTTCCCATGGGTGTAACTGAACGTAACCAGCCCCTATAGTGCCAGGTGAAGGACGCAGAAGGACGAAGCCAAAGGAGATTAAGCGGGTGCATGAAGGTGTCTGGGGAGCCTGCAGGATGGCTCACATCACAACCGGCATTCCCTGGGCTTCGCAGCATGGCAACACGGGATGGAAATCACGTGGGCCCTCTGCTCTGCAATAAACCACGGTGGAAACCAAGCCCCATGAGCAGGAGTTTATTGAGCAAGGCAGGCTGCAAGGATCTGCAGGAGCTAATAATAATGTTTTCCTCTAACAAGCTTGTTAGCTACTGAAGCAGTGAAATAATTCCTTGCATATTCCTCTTCGTTGCTGTGTCTGTATCTAGTGTTTCTATCAAGGCATTTCTAATAGCTAATATTCATTGTGGTATTTCAATATGGGATTTACTCCCACTCTCTGCAAAATAGCCCTGGTTCAGCCCCAGGAAATAAAAACAACGGCGGCTATCGGCACTGTTAAGTAGGAGACAATTTTTCTCGTCTGGTTGTGCCAGTCTTTTACATCATTTCATCAGTTCTTTGTGAAAAGAAGCCCTTCCTCATTCCCTAGGAGAGAGGCTGTGTGTGCTGGGGACAGCCTCTCCGTCCCAGGGGAGCAGCCGTTCACCCCGGGCTCAGCACAGTGCCCCGCCGTCGCGTGGTGGGAAACCGCCTCGACTGCACTGTTGGTGGAAACAGGCTTTTAGCTTGACACTGCTGTGGATATATCCCTGCAAGCAACAGCCAGTGCTTTTGAGGCAAGGAAATCAGCCTCCTGGTGGGGAACCGAGCAGCGATCTCGTGACAGAATGAGGCTTCAACCCACAAGACCAAACTACCTCACAGTGGGTCAGACAAGAGGATGTCCACTCTGCAAAACCGCTCCTGAGCCTTTAGCATCTTTTCTCAATCCTCTTCCAGTCTATTTATCTGATACCGTATTTACATACCCAACTACAGTTTTCAAGTCAAATAACAGCAAGAGCTGACATTTTCCTGGGAAGTGAAAATGTCTAAGGCAGTTCAGCGCATCTTCTGCAGTTTCTGCTTTGTACCCCTTGAAAATCATTCTAAGGACAGTTTTCTTAAACACATAAAACTCAATAAAAGTGTTTCTAGCAGTAACTTCTGCTTAGCACCAATGTCCTACCACCCTCAACAGGTGACAACAGCAGCAATCCAACGCAGTCTTCATTAGAAGCAGATGAAGATAATCACACACACACACAAGCTTGTATATTTAAAAGAAGGGTACTTTCTGCAATTTTTTTTTTCTTGGAATTCCACCTGATTCTATTGCTTCCTCACTCAATAGCAATAAGGCATAAAGAAAGAACATCAGTCCCTGTTCCTAGTGCTTGCAGTCAGTGAAGTCTGGATGCAGCAAGCCAGGAAAGATACTGAAGAGGAGTGGATTCCCTGGGTAGAGTACATTTTCTACCCAGTGCATTCTCCCTCAAAGCCCAGGAATTTCAGTGCTGGAAGGCAGTGCCTCAAGTCTGCTGGTTCTGTCGGGAAAAGCAACAGCACAAGCGTGTTCAACAGCAGTGACACTCCTAAGGGCTGTGCCAGGCTTTAGGAGCAACCTGACCAAAAAGGGACCCCAAGGATGTGTGGGAAGAGATGTGCCCCAGCACTTGCCTTGACCGTGAAATAAACTTGAGCTCCATCTGCAGCCAAAAATGATTGACTGGGAGGGAACTGAAGGCAAAACTCCAGTTCATCCCGTTCAGGGTACGACTGCAGACCACGAGCCATGCATGCTGCTCGGTGGAAGCCACCAGCGTTGCTCACAAGTTATGCCAAGACCAGGTACACTGCAACACAGCAGTACTGCAATTTCCTGCATCTGCAACAAGTTTCGATAGTATTAACAGAAACTGTGGATGCTCCCCAGCCCCAAAAGTGATCCTGTGGATGGAGGTTATCGGAGGAGCCCGCGGCCATCCCAGCCTCCCGCCCTGTTTTCGGTAAAGAGCTCCATTCCTCCAGGGTTTTATTTTCACTAAGAATTCTTCATAACTTGTATTTATTTGCTCAGTGTCAGTTAGATGTCTGCCTTTCTGCCTGAACTAGCTTTAGCTTCCAAATATTTTGCATTTCAGGGAAGTATTTGAGCAACTTTCCTGAGAAGAAATAACGCAGAGCGTCAGAGAGCAGGCGCCACAGCCGCATGCAGAGGCACCCTCGGCGGCTCGGAGATCACGCGTTCGCCTTGGAAACTGCCCTGTTGGCTTTTTTTTCTTGTCTATACGAAGGGATCCACAACCTGTCCTGAAATGGCTGCGTGAGGCTGGTACCCACAGCGGGACTCATGGAAATGGGAGGATGCGCATGGCAGTGCGCAGCGGGATGCACAAGCGCACGGCACGATGCACCGCACAGCACACGGCACAAGCACGCAGCCCAGCATGGCCCAGCTCAGCACCCGCTTCACTGGGGGACTGGGAGCGGTTTTTAATTAAAGAAAGATTTCCATCTAATGCCCAGGGAAGGAATGTGGACAAAATTGAACTCCCAGGAAACCTGCAGGATTAGCTTTCACTTTCTTTTGTCACTGAGAGCACTGTTTGCCTGTAATACCTGCCGCACGGTTTGGGTCCTGGCTTTCCTTCCCAAGCATTTTCCTGTAAGAACCGGTGCCTGCACCATTCGCATGTAATCACTAGCATGTTAATATTCCTTTTGCATATGCAAATCAGAGACATTTGCCTTCCAGATTTTTATTTTAGCACATAAAAATAAAAGGAGAGAAAAATAATAGCAAAACACTAGGGGAAAATTTGGAAAGTGTTCTGGACACAGAGATGCAGGCGTGCCAGCTAGTATTAATGGAAGAAAGTCCCCTTTGAGGTAAGTGAGCTGGGGAGGTCTGACAGTGTCAGTCTAGGATTGGGATGGTCCCCAACCACCCTTCCTTCCCATGCAGGCTGTCGCATCGCAGAGCAGCATTAGTGAGTGCAAACTGGGGTCCACTCGGAGGAGGGCTGACCAAAAGCATCCTCCAGGACGGGGGTTAACCGGTGACTGCTCCTTTAGTACCACTTATGGGGACATTAGGTCCAGGGGGCCAGACCAAATCTCATCCTAAATCAACCGTCACACCACACAGGAGTAGACCTGGGGGTTGCGCTGATGCCCAGCTCCAGGGTGCGTCTCCCTGCAATGCCAGCATAGCTGGCAGGATCGTTATCTTTGCAGCAAGCTGTTAATCAAAGCCCTCCCTTGCTGTGCGGGGATATGTAGTGGGCGGCAGAGCGGGCCAGTGGAGCTTGTCATTGTTAATGAGATTATGCTCCCCTAATCTCACAGCAAATCGGATTTTCATGCTGTGCGCATTTATCGCAGGCCGGGAGCGAGAAGGGAGGCGAGAGGCAGCGCAGAGCTGGCCTCCCCGGTTCAGTTCAACGAGCAGGGGCTCTGCAGCAGAGGGGATCCATTTCACGTCTTTTAAACGTTTATTTGTAGATGACTTCTGAAACCAGAGAGGAGGGGGCTAACAGATTTGCCTGGGACCCCCCAGGACAGGCAGCGAGCATCACCATGCGGGAGGGGGAAAGAAAACCTAGTTGCAGGCGCGTACCTCTGGCAGGGGAGGATGCGGCTCTTGGCACGCCTGTCCGGCGGGAACAGCTGTGCTGTTTTCCACAGGGTTATGCAACTGTTTTGTTCCCAAATAACATAACCAGTGTTATGTTTAAATTCATACCAAATCCTGTTTATCTTGCTTCATTTACACAGAGAAATCATGTGTGAAATTTTCCCGGGGTCTGACGACCGCTGGCCACGGCTGCGATGCTCACTGCCTCCCGCGCGTCCTTCGAGGCTCTTCCAGCCCCCACCCCACCCCACACTGGGGAGCGGGTTTGCTCCTGTTTGGGGGCACGGCCTCTCGGGTGATCACAGCTTGTGCTGTCTCAATAACGGCCACCATGCCACAGCAGCTTCCCCGTGACGAAATCTTGTTGCCAGACCAACGCCGACACGGAGCAAGGACATGGTCTGGGGGGAAGGACCCCTCCCACAAGTCCTAGCAGGAAGACCCAGTGCCCAAGGTGCAGAGCATCACTCAGCCTAGAGGAGACCTTTTGTCCCCTGCTAAGCCCCAAAGCAACAAATATATCTACCACTGCTTGATCTGACAAAGCGGCTACATTTCTTGTGATACCTCATCAGAAATACAGTCAAGTGCCAAGGTCCAGCTTTCAGTGAAAAAAAGAGGGTTCATGTAACCTCTCTGTGCTCTTGCTGCAGCCAAAACCACGGTCCTGGGAAATGCAAGTACAAATCCAGTGTCTGCGGCATCGCTGGAGGTTGCGAGCAGCATCCCTGCATGCGCCGGGCGCTAACGGCATGGGCCAATCACATGTTTGTGCAACTGCGTTTTAAGAGTCTGAGCCCAACTGTTCAGCTACATATTTAGGAAAAAGCTGCAATAACCAGAGAGGCTTTTGAACTTGGGAACAATAGGAGCTATTTTCAATGGGTGAATAATGTTGAAAATCTGTCCCTTAACGTCAGCTCGCAGAATCATCATTTTTCCCAGTAAATAATATAAAAGTTTAATTTTTTCTCAATGGATTTCAATGCAGCATTTACTTTGAGACCGTTTATTCCTCATCCAAGAATAGCAGGGAGACAGGCTGAAAAAGAACAAGATGATCTTTATCATTTCAAATAGAGCGATTCCAATATTTCTTTTAACAGTCTCGCTGTAGTTCTGCATGTTTATATGCATCCCATAAAAACAATTTTAGAAAATCGTTTATTTTCGTGTCACATTCCTTTGACGTGGAGAAATAAAACTCGTATAGATATTGCTACTGTTAGTGTAAAAAAAAAAAGTTTTCTATGCAAAAATGAAGCATGTCCAAAGTAATGCACTTCAGGAGGGTAAACTGATGTTTAAAGGAAAAGAAACATTATTCACTGGGATTCTTTTTCATGGTAATAATTTCTAAATGTTATCGATGGCTTAAATATTGCAGGAGATACATATTTTAAATTGCATAATGTTTTGACACAACTAAAAAAACTTTCTGAAGAGACGTGTTTCAGAAAGCCAATTTGGAACGAAAACTAATTTTGAAATACTGGAATCTCTCCGATTTCAAAGTAGGTCTCTTCATTACTCAGTGCAAGTATCTCTTCTTAATTAAAAGAATACATAGAAGCATTTTTCATAGCCTGGCAGCAGTGTGCCGGGCAAATAATTAATCTTGTATTGTCTGTTTGGCAGCATAGCGCTTTACTGCAACGCTACTTGTGCAGTAGTGTATCCCTGTATGAACTAGGAGCAGGCTATGCTAAAATAAGGTTCTGATTCAGATATATTACAAGGACTGGGATTTTATAGCCGTGAAAGCAGCTGTGCACAACAATTAAAAAACAGCAGTTTATCTAATCCTGTGTTTCATGATCACCGGTCCTTTATTATTACAATTCAGAGACCCTCCTTTTCATGTCAGACTCTGTGCTTGCACTGTTTGCTTTTTTGCTTCTTGTTGTACACATTTAAACATCTGTTTTCCATTACTGACCCTCTGAAACATGGCTTGCCACTGTAGTGCAGGCAAAAGCATTGAGGATGGCCATGAAAACCCTGCTTTTATTTAGAGCAGAGTTGCCAGATAAGATTATTTAAGCTGATAAAAAAACAAAACAATCTCAGGGTCACCGATGTTGGCGTTCTGGCCCACTTCTCGTTATTAGATAGTTTTGGCCAAGGGGCTTCGACTGATCTTGTCACTGTTGTAACCTCCTGCCCAGTGATGATTTCATCTTCCTCTCGACACCATTCTTCTGTGATTAGAAATGATCCTCTGACAACATGTCTGAAACAGAGAGGTGGACAGGGTTTACAGATGCACTTAAATGAGTGGTCAGCACACAACGTGCTGCGACATCTATTTCCATGGCAGCGCCCTCTGACACCGACTTGGCAGGTACGATGGGAGCGTGTTCATGCCATGGTGTGCCACCGTGCGGCACCTTCACCTTGCCGGTGAAAAAAGGTTATTGCCAATATAAGAGCTAGTAAGAGGAGGTGGCAGCAGGGAAACCAGCAATGTCCTTTGGTGATCTGCTGTGTGTTGAGGCTGGAAATCCCATTAAGATGAAGCAAAAGGCGAGGATGGTGATGTCGGCTCGACTGCAATGTTCATGCCTTTAGGCGATACGCAGAGCAGAGCTGGAGCAAACCACGTTTTCCTCACAGTGATGATAGCAGCTGCTTCCCAAAGCTCAGCTTCTGGATGACTGCTGTTCTTGAAAACCACCTGCTCTCCTGGACTGGGGCTCGCGGCACGTCTGACTTAGCCATGCACAAAGCAATTTCCTGCCAGATTTCCACTGCCATAAGAGAAGGTTATAAATGATGCCCAAATAGCTGCTCCTCTGCCCTAATTAACACTGTAATGCTACATAGACCTATTTTGGGCCAGCAGCTTCCCATGCTGTACAGTCTGAATTCGGCCCTCGCCTGTTCTGGGACTCGCTTCCCCTCCGACGGGACACAGGCAGAGTCCAGTGTGCAGTTTCCACCTCCCCTCTCAAGGCACTGACACACTGGCAAGCACAGATAAGGTCCCTCGAGTTTAAACTTGAACAAAACTGATTGAATGTGGCTGACTTTTACCACGAGTTGAAGAACATGGAAATTTTTAATGCATATTTTGATATGTCCTGGGATAATCTATGACCTTTCGAGTCCTTTTTTATCCAAAGCAAACTTCAGAACATAATCCTGGCAGATTTCTGGGAATCGTGACGCTGTGTGGATTCTACAGATATCCCAAGTGATGCTCTGAGAGGAATGAAAATATCTTCAAATTACCTCCCATTTACCAAAGGATGAAATTGAACAGTAAATGTGGAGTGCTTATTGCATGGGAAGCTGTCACAGCAATCAGTTTGTATGTCTATATTGTGTGTCCTATTCCCAAAGAAATTCCTTGCATATTTCTGTAATATTTAAATAATGCCCGCTCCTTGGAAAACAAAATGTTTCACAGTCTTTCGTAGGCTTTTCACAGCATTTTGGGGGTGAGAAGTTCAGCTCTTTCTCAGAGTCGCACAGTTTATCTGAATTTGCCCATTTTACCAGCAATCAGAGTGCGCACCCAGAGCATCCCGAGGCACAGCTGACTCGGCACATCACAGCTAACTGCCCCTGCACGACTTTGTTCCCATAACCAGAGCCACAGGGGCAACCACCGTCCGTACCATGTCCTTCATCTGAGCAAACCAAGCTGCCTCACAGTTGACATGGGACTTGTGTTGGTGACAGCCATGGCTGAGAAGGTTTTACTCAAGGACACCAGGACAACAAATTATACTTAAAACATTTAGTTGCTCAGTGTGTGTGCAAAGCACAATGAACTTCTCATTACTGTCTTGTTGTAAAAGTCAAGAATTATTTTCCCTCCCGAGCTATGACCTGTCTAAACTCCCTGAGGAATTCCTCGTGCAATATTTGCCACGGAGCAAAGCAGACTTGGTAAAGAGCCTCCAAATAAGACATGTTTAGCGTGGGCAACTCTTCTTCCCCTGCACCAGGAACAGAGTTTTGTTCACCCCTGAATAGGTAAGCATTATGTTGTGGCTGCATCTAACCCTACTGACGGCCAAGGTAAGATCATTCAGTCTTCCTCTAATGCCAAGTACCCATTTAACATACATCCTCTTCAAAAGCTCTGCAAACACCAGCCAAGCAGATCACAGCTGAAAACTCCCTGTCTCACACAGTTTAGACAGAAATGCACATCTATGTGTAGGCACGGCTCAGCACCTTTCTCACTGATCGTGGTTTCTGGAGTGTTCAAAGGATTAAGATGAACCTATCCTAGATACCTGCTAGCTAATAGTTTGGGTTTGATGAAACTTTGTTTAGCTGCTCCCTTCATCACTACTAAGGGAAGTTCATAGGTATGTTGATACAAAGAAGAGGAGGAGAGGACAACAATTTAAAAAAAAAGACATAATTAAGACGTATAAATGCAGTAACATCTGCCTTAGGAAAAGGCAATGTCTGTGTGCTTGTTTGCTTCAAAATCACTTTGTTTAGCTGCCAAGAAGACATTGTACAAGGAACCTCCTTTCCAAGCATCGTGTATATGCCATCAGCCCAAACTCTTTCCTACTCCAGGAGAGCTTTTTGCATACGATTTCCAAACAGAACCACTGGTTGGACCTCTCTAACTCATTCTCTTTCCCATAGTAAAAAACACGTGGTCTTGATTCTGGAGAGGACAGTAGCATGAGTGAAAGCCCGTCCTTGTTCATCAAAGCACTTAAGCTCATGCTTAAAGCTAAGAAAACACTTAAGTTCTTTGATAAAAAAGGGAAGATCCGCTGAATTGGGACCAAAGAGATGCTGCAGTTAATTGATTTCCTTTGAGAACAGCCTGTATTTTCCCCAAAGGGCTAATACTGTATTTCTTCTATTCAACTCAAAAGCTGTTCCAAAGCTGCAGCAAGTTTGATAGGGCTGGCATTTCTTAGAAGCTATTTATTCACCCATGACCAAAGTATTAAGACTCGCTCTCTGCAGTAAATATGCACAAGTGGACACACACTGGGAAATTCTTTGTCTTGTCCCCTGTTCTGCTGCTGAAGGAAGACACATGGTTTCAATGATGTCTTTGTTATCTGATCAAGCATCCAGTCCAATTTGCAATTTTAATGAAAATCAGACACCTGCACTGCAACTGATCTCCACTCCCAGGATTAACAACAACAAGGAAAAGAAGCATTCCCCCTTATCGGAAGAACTGAAGCCACCAGTATCCTGTTACCAAAGCCCAGGCTGTGATTTCAGATGCTGCCCAGAAGAAAAGAACCCTTTATCCCTCTTTGGACAGTGATCTCCTCAGATGGAGAACCAAACCAAAATGACTAGCTAGTGGTAACATTAGCTCAAACGCAGAAGCAGAAGCTGGGGAACTCTGGCCGTACCAAATCTCTGCAGGCTTGAGAGACAGGCCGTGCTGGCTGACTCTGAGGCAGCACAAGTATTGCACTGACCACAGAGCCAGCTCTCTTTTAAACATCATTTAACCAGAATTATTACCAGGGCACCGTTTGGTGTTGATTCAAGTTTTTTCCTCTTTTTAAATCTGTACAGGGTCATTTTTAATCTGGTCTATCTTGGATCTGAAGATGTCACACCCTGTAGCACTGAGAAAAACCCCAAACAGAAATTGGAAGAGGATTTGGAAATGAGACAAGTGCCCTAGTTGCAATGCCACCCAGGAGACATCCCCCAGCACATCCCTGTGCCACAGCTGAGGCTGAGTGATGCCCGGGAGGGGGCATGACACATCGGGCATTCAAACATCAGGAGCAAAAGACCACCTCAACACATGCCTAACACCTGTTTGCAAAGCCAAGCTCCAGGACCATTTGCAAAGCCACAGCTCTAATTTAAGTGGGGGAAAGATATGGCATGTGCAAAAAATGGGAAATCATCAGTATCAGAGAGACCTCCTCCACTCCAAGATGCAAAGCAACCTGCTTCCTCAGTGTTTTAGCCAAGGTTTACTGAAGTACTTTCCAAAATGTTTCCTGATTTCTCCTCTTGCCTGAAGCCCATTTCTTTCCATCAGCTGGGTTGGTGTTTGTTGGTGTTTTTCATGTAGGATAAGAGAAGGAAATGAGGAAATACAAATACCAGTGAACCTCTTCAATGAGTTGATAAACTTCAAAGACTACCCCAAATCAAGAACTTCTAATAAAACTGGCAATTTTTCACACAGCCTTTGATTGTTGAAGGAAATCTGTTTCAATGGAAACCCCCCTCAGCTGTGGAGGTGCTCAGGTCGCTCTGACCAGACCAGGGAAACTTCAGGTGCCAGAGCTCTCGGGATCTTCCTTGTCCTGAGAAGAAAGTCTTATCTGTTGTACAGTTTGTCTTCTTGTTGTAGCATGAGCTCCCTCTTTTGCCCTTTGGAAGGTAAATCAGGCAGCTCCAAAGAAAGGGTTTGTCAAATAGTTTCGAGCCGTGTCTCTCTCCCTGTCCTACAGCAAGGCAAACAATTTGGAGACCCCAGGTCAGCAAAGCATTGCATGTATTGCTGAATTGAGCTCTTTATGTGCATGGGTTTATGTTCCAGAGAGAGGCAATGATGCTTTTTATAGAAAGACTATTTTCTATTCAACTCTGAGTTGGGTTCTGCTTTCCTAATAAGGATTTTTCACCCCGTTTTGCAAAGGAAATTGTATTATTTTGAAACTACATTTAGCCACCCCAGCCTCACAAAATGTTCTTGAAAACACTGTGTGTTTGAACCTACCACCCGTGAAATAACAGAGGGAGCTTTCTCCCCGGGTTGTTTCTCTTTCTGCGTGGTTTAGGGACATGTCCTGTTGTAACACCCCCAAGCCCGGTGTGCTGGTGCTGCTGCTGAGGACGTGCACGCTCGTTTCTAATGAGATTGAGGTTCACATAAGTCGATGGAAAAAATCTCCTGTTGATTCTAGGAGAGCTGGACACTCTTGTAACGTCCCTCCATGGCGTTTGGACATACCATTGCAAGTGCTGCAGCGGTTGTAACGTGAAGCAGCATCCAAATTACATCCACAGCGCTTATCCCTCCCATCATTGATCTTCCTACCTCCTATAAACACCAAATCTGAAAAAGTTGTAAAACAAACACAACAAATGTTCAAATGCCACATTCAGGTTCATGTTAAGTCTCAGATCTCTTCTCCAAGTCCCACTGTCCCTGTGCATTTTGGTCAAGGAGCATTTGGGGAAGGATAGTCATGAACATGAGATGTTACCAGGCAACTAAGAGACGGTGTTTGCAAAAGCACCTGCAGGTGGGTTTACGTGCCTCAGTGCTGAAAACTGGATATTTGATTTGTGTGCTAAGGCTCAGTGCTGCGATTACCCCAACGGGCAGGTCTACGCTGCACAACAGTCCTAAGAGGGGTCTGGGAAGCAGTGCAGCTGGATTAGCTATTTATCCAGTGAGGAGCTATTCTGGTGCAGTTACATTTCCTAAACCTGAAGTTTGATTCTTCAGAGCTTCCAGGAGGATTTGCGCCCACGATGTGGTGCAGAGGTACCTATTTCAGTCACCTGTCCCTAATTGATTTCAATGCCCAAAGTCCACAGGGCAATAAAAAAGTTTTAGGAAAATTATACGCAAAAACATTTATCAGCTCACGTGGAGGGGATGTTGCAGGGCTGAACACAGCTCCTGTGAATGTCCCTCTGCTCTGGGAAGGGCCAAAGCAGGAGCAAGACCATCCAAGCACTGTGCACATGTGCTGGGCACCATCCCTGCTCCCTGCTCACTTGTCACTGGATGTGCTCGGCACATCCCCGCGGGCACGGCAGGGCCATCTGGGCATCTTCTCTCCACCAGAGCCTCTAGGGACCATCACGGTCCAAAACCCAATCAGCAACAACAGCTCTGCCTCCGTCCAAAGTTTTTAGCAGTTGTGGTGTAACAGTCGGGGAGTGGGCAAATTTAAAGCTTTGTTTTTATCTTCCTCTCACTTTGCTCCTTTTTTTCTTTTCTTTTGTTTTTTAAGCAGGCAAACATCTGCAGAGCACTTTAAGATAACCATAGCAATGACATGAGGACAATTGGCAGGCATGTTCCCTGCTCCTCAGCTGCACGCTGTGATTCACTGGTCCAGCGCTCAGGGCTGCGGCCAAGCGGCCCAACAAGGAGGGACCTCTCCGCCTCGAGACCTTGCCCCGGGGTCAGAGATAGAGCACACGAGAGCTTTTATTGGAGCAGAACGGGGGGGAATGTAGATATCAGGGGATTTTCAATGGAAATCACAGGTGTTTCTTCCCTGCCTCCTCCCTGCGAGAGGCCCCTCTATGTTCTGTTACAATTTGTTTTTCTGGCAAGCAGCGTGCTGTATTTTTCTTGCCTATGTTTTTATGACTTATGTTTGCTTTCTGCTAAAACAACAGAAAACAGCACAGGGCTGGGGTGGGATTTTTTTTTAGTGGGTTGTGGGTTTTTTTTTTCTTTTCCTTTTAGGAACTATGCAAAGGGTCATTTGGAAGCCCTGAATCTAGTAAAACTTTTCAGGAGGATTGATGGAGGTTTCAGATCAGCTGAAGGTCACAGGTCAAATGGTTTAGCCCCCCAGGAGGAGGAGAAGATGAGATTAGCAGCCATGCAGCCACAGCTAAGCAGTGAAGGAGGACGCGGGGCTCCACAGGACACGCGCGGCGGCAGGAGGAAGACGAGCTTTTAGCAGAGGGCTTGCAAACCACTGCTTAAAAACGTCTCACTGAAGAGCCACTCTCCCACACCATTTCAGGAGAGAAAGTGAGCTGCGGCTGGCCAGAAGTGAGAGCATGGAAAGAAGCAGCCACGTCTTCGCACAAGAGCAGGAGAATAAATATCCCAGGTTTTAAGAGGAAGGGGCTTTTTCCTTTGGCGGAGGACTAAGATTTTTTTAAAATACCCGATATTGCGTTTAAAAGCAGAATCAATGGCTACTCAGTGCAGGCCTGAGCCAAAGATGAAGCAGGGAGTAACAGCAAGTGTTTAATAAATCCTCAGAGGAGTTGCTTTAAAAGGTTTTTATTTTTTTCTCTGAACATAAGATATCGGTATTGGTAATATGCGTTATGCACACACCTCGATCTAACCAGCAAAAGGTTTTGGCTGTGTTTCAGAGAAAAAAAATCAGTGGCATATGTTCCGCATAAAGTGTAAGCATGACTTTTTCTTTCAGCTGGTCTTGGCACAGGGTGGGGTCATGAAATCATCTTTCAGAAACCTCAGCCGGACCAAGGCAGAGCCTCCTCCCATTTTCATAGTTCTCCCTACCAAGAACCTTATTCATAACCACTACTGTCCTTATCATGCCATGCATCTTCCCAGGGCCAAAACTTTGCTGTTCTGAATACAGAAGCATCTTGCTTTTTCTCACTGCAGACAGGGATGGAGATTAAAAAAAAAAAAAAAAAAAAAACACAAAACCAAACCCAAAAACCAACAGGTATTATTCCCCGAGAAATGCATGTAAGACCTGTACATCTTCTAACGTTTCACCTTGCTCCCGCCACCCATCGCTGGCAGGAGGAGAGGACTCCAGGCTCTCCGGCGGGGCTCAGGACCCGGCTCATGTTGCAAGTACCAACCGTGCCTCACCACCCTTGGACCTCGGGAAGACGGGAGGTAACGAGCACCCCTAACTTTCATGAGTAACCCTACCTGCGAGACAGCTTTCAGGGGGAGGAGGGCAGTGGAAAGTCTGGAAACAGAATATGGAAAGGAAAAATTCAAGGCCTCCATGTTACATGAGATCATTAAGGCGAACTGCATACCTCTGTAAGCAAAACCAACAGTGCTTATTTGCATGGACGAGCATCCTTTCTCTGCCTTCACAAAGAGTTTGCAAAGGATTAATAGACTGACTACTTCAAATCACGAAGAATGGACAAACCCTATTCCTGCGGTGCCTGGGTCTGAAGAAAATATGTTAGACACCTGCCCAGCTGAGAAATGTGTTTGCAAGATGACCACAGCATTTACATAGCTGGGAGGTATCGCATAGGTTTCGTTCCTGAAAGGAAGAAAGAGTCTAGGCTGCTTTTCTTCTCTACACAAAAAGTGATTTATTTAAAGCCAAAAGGTGTGAAGGATTATCTTTTGAACCTGCCAAACTGGCTGCAGACATCCTGAAGAGCAGATTTTATTCTTTTGTATTATATTATTTTTAAAAGAATGAAAGAAGCTTTGGAAGCAGAGAGACGAAAACTGGCTTTCCCTTGACATATTTATTTCTCAGATTAAGTGTGTGTAATTGTACGCTATATACACACCACTGTAGATAATAGAGGTGTTAGCTGTAGGACATTGCAACATCCGGGATGTAATTTATACCTCTCCCCACATCTTCACTCTCAGGCATATGTGGTTCATCATATTCTTTGCCATTGCTGGACTTTGGCAGGGCTCCAGCATTTCAGAGGTCACTGGGTTCTTGAGTGGCCGATTTGTCAATAGCTACTTTTGCCATGTTTACCCAGGTACTATTCAGCTTTGTACCACTAAGACAAGCTGGTACATGCTGGTTCTGTTCTGCATATTGTTTATTCTCTGGTGTTTTGACCTTAGAGTTCATCTATGATGTGTCCAACCAGCACTTCTAGAAATTGCTGTGAGGCTGTAGAGATGAGGACAGGGACAGGACAGGACAGGATAGGATAGGATAGGACAGGACAGGACAGGACAGGAACTGGTGTTGCGGGATACCAGTTAGAGCAAGATGAATTTGACATTTCTATTAAACTCGATGTTTGCAAATTTAATACATAGCAGAGGCATCACTCCTCTGTCTCTGAATCTTAGAGCATGAAGATCGATCATAGCTTTGGCATACCTGTTTTGAATCCTACTGAACATAATATTGGGATACCTCAGGAAGGTACTTCTTTTTTCCTTGTTTTACGTTTAAAGGTCACAAATTTTATCTCAAGGGGAAAATCTGCCCTTTGCTCATGCCAGCCAAGTACAAATCAGAGGAAAACTACAGCAGCACAACAGAGCAGGTAACAGTTGCAGTCCAACCCCACTGCCTTCGTGGCGATGAACTCTGAAAGACCATCTTAAGATGCCAGCGATGCTCCAAGCCCAACCTGCAACTGTGAAAATGTCTCCTCCATGAACACCTCCAAGGTCTGAGTCCAGTTGCTTGCCAACAGACATTCTACAAGCCCAATTTTCAGAGGATGGCTATTCAAAGCTTTCTGAAAGCCAAGACCTTTAGAAGTCTCTTTAGCTGGACACCCAATAGCTAAGGCATCCCAAATCCCTAGCTATTTCTGAACATCTTGGCACACAGTGCTGAGCATAGGAAATGGGTGAGATTAACGACTTCAGCTCACACATCGAGCAGGATATGAAGGGCTACGTGTGCTATGCACATAATATGTCCCTTTTGCCAGTGTCAATCAAATTTTAAAGCACAAGAAAGACATTGTACCCACTTGGAGAGCAAACGTTTCACTTCTCCAGATCAAAACTTAAGAGAAAGTTCCTCTTTCTTCCTGTCCTGCCATCATGTGAACTGGAGAATATATTTATCTAATAGGAAAAATAAAATTAAATAAGCCATCGAATTTACAAGCTAAAAATTCAGAGGAATCTGCTTCCTGTCATTGAACTTTTATGTTTTTGTTGCCTGAGAGAAGATCGAGGTTTTCCAAAGGTGTATTCAAGGATCTCGCACAAACACGCTCTGCTGCACTATACGTTTCTTATCAGCCTCGGACTGCGAAAGCCATGATAGGAAATGTGCCATTCATTCACAGGACTGCTGGTGGGGATCTGAGGCATATCTTGAGCGTGTTATCACACGCTTTGTATTGTCTACTCCATCCTGAGAAAGAAACACTCTAATCAGTACGACATTTTCTCCTTCTGGAAATCACCAGCTAATTTCTCTGCCTTTTGCCTTGAGTTGATTAAACACCTTCCTGTTGAAACAGTAACCAGACAACCACAATAGCAGCAAAAAAGACTTTGAAACTCGGTATCAGCTGCCCAGATTCCTGTTCTCTTTCACATGAGAACAGGGTTATTTTGAATGCATGGGCAGAGAATAGGTGAGGAAGGATTGGGAGAAGAAATTTTGCTGCTTGGTTTAATAACGATCACCTCCTAGTACTATCCTGTGTCTATGTACTGGGCTGGATTTGGTTCCTTTGGGTTTGGATGGTGCTCCCTGTGCATGACCACCAGGAGAGGATCCCCTCTGCAGAGGATCTGCTGCCACTGAGCTCAGGGAGGCTTCTTCTGTGAGCAAATTCATACACACTTGAAATATCAAGGCCCCAAAATTTAAATCTGATACTACCCAGAAATTCTAGGAAATTTACAGTTCACTAATTGAAAATAAGGTGCGCATCTGGAATTTTTTTCCATTTTTCTCAAAGGAAAGGGTTTTCCTTCGAGCCAGTCACATTACCCGTTTAGATCGGCTCATTCTGATAAATTCCAACTTTTCAAATACTTTTAACTCTATTTCCCAAACATAGGATACTTTTTGCTGTGTCCATTTGCATTAGCTAAAGTGTAAAAGGATATTTTCTAATAGGAAAGAGAACTCAGTCATTAAAAATGTACACACGCAAGCTACTAGGGCGGTATAGATGTAAGAGTAGCATTTATCTAATCATACCTATATCAGCTCGGTGTGACATTGCATCCAGAAAGGGAAAAAAATTACACTAATGTTAACATTGCAATAAGATAAACGTTTTTTTTTAAATGTAATTGTATCCATTCAGTTAGCTTCTAGCACTTATGCTTCTAGGCTGCCCTCTTCTGTAATTACCCTTTCCCTAAAGGCATTTTTTAACTTTTCACCTCACTAAAATCTAGTGAAGGAAAACAAAAATTGCTCTTCTTTTTATCTAAACTGGTAAGCTTTTAGATCTCAGGCTGTTTCTGTGAATATCCAAGATGAAAGAATGACGGTCTTAACATCCTGTCTATATGTTAAAATATACCAAAATGTTCCCTGTATTACAACGCATATCAGCAGAAAGAAAAGAAATAATACAGTCCAGAAGTTATTTTGATTTCAGAAAACTCGTAGAAAAATTCTAACTGCAATGGAGAGAATCCTTAAACTTTTTTTGCTTATGTGTATACTAATAATGGAGTTGAGCACTTTCTCTCCTTCCCAGGCAAATACTGCATTAAGCTTAAGGATGCTGCACTACTCTTCTCTCAGCTGAAACTCTGACAAAGGGCCCTTAGTTTAGTGGGTTGCGTTGGCCTTATAAGCTTGCAAGGAAGTGACATGCAGAAAAAAGGCTGGGTACAGAAAACCTCCCGTGAAAATGAAAAGGCAATCCCAGCATTCTTTCCCAGACATCATTCAACTCAACGAGGACATGCAAGTGTCCTGGTAAGGAGCAATCCCCAAACCAGGTCCTCCGGACTTCATCTCAGCTGTAGTTTGGATCTCTTCTTTGTTCAGTGCTCATGTTGTTTAAACCCTTATTCTTGCCAGTTTAGGGTTTTCACCATGGCTATAATGACACTCACCCTGGTGAGTATTTAAATGTCTAAATGACAATTTAGGATGAGCATATTTAGATTGGGCATCGACATATATGAAATATATTAAAATGAAGAGTCAAAACGGCCCATTACTGCACTCAGTGCTTCACCCACTGTTGAAAAATAGCAAATAACAAAGTGAAATTTCTTGCTTAAAAACTTATTAGCAGGCCCTTTAAATCCCTACAAAATTCACCTCGTACAATACTTCGGCTGAAACTACTCATCAAATTCCGCTCAAATTTGCCGAAAACAGTTCATTAAACTTGGCCTAGAAGGATGACCATCTGGATGCTGAGCAGGAAGACAGGGCTGACTGATACACGTGCACATACACGCAGACATCCAGAGAAGATTTAAGAGCCATCCTCTGCTGCAGCTGTTTTCATAATTCAGACCCCATGTTCTTACTCATTGCACGTAGTATCAGTCAGACTTAAAGGCATGAGGAGGACCTACAGATTGGTTCAAACCTAAGCCCTCCTCATCCATCTTAGTCATTTTATAGGCTTATAGCAGGAGTTTGTCCTTAGAAGTGTACATACAAGCCTTTCCTTGGTCAAACCAGAGCTTTAAATTATTGCAATTCAGCCACTTTGGACAAGATGACAATGCGATGACAGCAAGCCTGTACCATCAGTCTTTCTGAAAGCACCATGAAGATAACTTCTTTGATGTTTCATGAAATTCAAAGCTTCTGAAGAGCACATCGGAGTAGCATTAAAAAAGGGGATGAAAGTTTAGTCCAGTAAGAATGACACAACCCACCAATCTCATGGGACCTTGTTATCTGCATAGTTCCTACTGTAATCTGCCTGTCGTCAGGGCTCCAAGAGTAACATGTTGCGCAGGATATTTTGCCTATAGTTTCAGCAAACCTACTCTCAAAGAAACCCAAACACGTAATGGCATACTCTTATCTTTACTGTTAATGTTTTTTCTAAACGTCCCATCAAAGCCTGTGGGATATTCAAGAAAGTTCTCTTCATAGCAAAAATAAAGGGTAAAAATTAAGCATGTTCTGTGACCATTCCTAAGCAGAATTTGCATCGATTCTTGTGTTCTTAACCAAAATAGACACCCTATTTGTAGTGAATCACTTAGCAAATTATCAAGTATTTTTGAATTTTTCACCCCACATAGGTGATGAATTCCCTCTCAGAGCAGAGGCTGTAGGTGGGGGGTAACTGCTATGCAGAAACTAAGCTCACTAGCAAGAAACCTCACAGTAAAATGATCCCTTTTATCAATCCCTAATATTACTAATCAGCTTAGATGTAGTTTTGCGAGAGACAAAACAAACAAAACCACAACGAGAGATGGAGAACCACATAGAAGAAGAGAGCCTTAGGGATAAGAGTAGACCTATCTTTGGTCTGATCCATTTCCGTTTAAAATTGCTGGGTTTTACTGAGAAATCCTGACCCTGGAGACATCAGTATAAAAAATGAATTCCTTCTTTCATTTCTGTACACAGCTCTGTCCTCTTGATCCTTCTCCATAAACCGTGACATCGTCTTCTTTTACTCTAGCTTCCAAATGCAATATTTTGTGGGGTTTTTTTGGTTTGGGGTTTTTTTTTTTCTGTTTGTCCACCTTAGAAACAGTTCTAATATGTCCACAGACCTGTGCAAATATATTGAGTATAACTCAGGTGTAATCACCAGTGATTAGGTATGAGTCATTGCTAGAGAGTTTGCTTTGGTGTAGCTACCCAATTTGGTCCGTCAAAGAATATACGGTGTAGCTGTAGCTGAGAGCATACATTGTAAATCTAGCCCTGACTCGGACAGGAGAAGACAGTGTATGAGGCTGGGTCCTATTTCTTTTTTAGGTCACATATAACAAAAGGTTGCATTATTGCTGCATATTCCAATTATTTCTGCAGTTGTTCTAGGTACTATTGGCCCGTAAGTCACTACGTCCAAGATGCGTGCAGGATACATCGACTCACTGCAGCATCTCCTCTTCCTTCTGTAAATGGAGGTATTGTTCAAATGCTGGATTTCCAAAAGCACTTACTATTTCGATAACTTCGTTCCTACTGATACTCCAATGAACTGTTGAAACACCAACATGCAGGTCTAGCAAACTGAACGGGAGGTGGTTTCTCAGGAAAGATCTTGCTTTTAATGTAGCAAAATTCACAGATCCTGTGAAATGCAGGAGAGGTCCGGCGCTTGGACTCTGAAGGCAGCTCCTCCATCCCCTTTCCCATCACAGATCCAGCTCTCCTCCCTTTTTCACTGACTGCAGAGGGAGTAGAGGGGAGTGAATCCCCAGTTTAACATACTAGCATTAGCTGACCGTGTCTTCCAAGGGAATGGGGCATGTCACGGTCTTGCAAGACATGTATACCATGCTGCCAAGAAAAATCCTCACCAAGGACAGTATCACATCCTGCTGTTTTTACAGCTGTCAATTTTTTTCTTCCTAAAATGGAAGCAAACCTTTGCAGACAAACTCATCCCTGGTGTAAGTACACTGAAGCCAAGTTCAGTATCAATAAATCAGTGCCTTCATCAGGAAAGCAATTGCATGGTTGTTTTTATCTGCTATTATCTGTAAGTTTAATTGGAGTACAAAAAGTAAGTAAATTTTTAATGACAGCTGCATTCCCCATCCCAGCCTGTTGTACGACCTTCAAATATTGAAAACAAATGAATAATTGAAAACAAAGCTTCGATCATGCAACTTTTAGGTGTTTTTGAAGCTCGCCTAAGAGACCTCAAAAGGCTCCTTGCTCCTACCAGAAAGCAAATACTTCAATCAATTCTGATTTTAACCATTTTTCCTTTAAAAATAATTAAAATCTATTTCTGTACTTCTCTAATATGGCAAAAAAAAATCTATATAGAAGCTAAATTCTGCTGGTTTTCATGTGGCTTAAGTCAAATAAATTACTGCAGATTTACACTGCGCTGAGATCCACTGTCTTTATGTTGGGGGACTTCAGCTTCAGTACTCATAAAATCAGTCCAAATTTCATATAGGAATACTGGATTTTCTTAGAGAAAGAGGATAAATTTATTTTTCCATAAATTAATTAAACAGGGTCAGAGGTTCCAAACCAGCCCCTGGACCGTTTCAGCTGATACTCTGTATTTCTCCCGGGGTGGCTCAGGCTGCCCCCAGGAGCGAAGCTGCAGCAGGAGCTGTGGGGCCACCCAGGGAGAAACCCGCAGATGCGGTGACAGTCAGGAGACCCCACACCCGTTCCTGATCACTGTACGTGAAATCCAAACTAACATCCAGCTCGGAGCTGCGCGTCAGTGAAAAAGGCAGGCAGTGTTTGGGTAAAATCCAGCAGAAAATATCAGGCTTCCCTCCAGTCACCACTATGAGTGACAAGGGGATGGGGCAGAGCATCAGCACAGCAGCCCAGTGCCAAGACGTGTCCTCCATCACATGCCAAGCCAGGCAAAGCGATACCCTTGCCTCATTGCAACGCTGACTGAGTGGCCACATATCTGCCCAAACCCTTTTTGTTCAGGGATACAGCGTGGAGGAGCAACACCTCTGCCTGTGAGCATCCTTGGGGGAAAAGGGACACGCAAGCATAAAATTTACCTTCTATGTTCATCAAAAAAAAACCCCATCTATATAGAAACCCTCCTTTGCTTTTTGCTTTGGCTCTGCCTCTCGCTCCTGACCCTGCACCCAGCTGCTCCCCAGCTGCTGCCTGAGAGGTTGTGGCACATTTTCCAGTGACGGGGCTGAGCCGGTGTGAAATGCTGCACATTGCAGCCAGGCCCGGGGCACTCACCAGTGTTTTAGAAGAAGCCCCTGAGATTTCCTTAGTTGGAAGAAAAAAACATTCTCCGAATTCCCCACTTGGGCTTTTGCTTTGTTTTAAAGTAAAATAGCAGGGGGCAGGGAGGGAGAGGTCTCCTGTCCATGCTGCTGCGCGGGAGAGGAGTCACTCCTGGCATTGCAAATAATTACCCATGTACAGAAGAAAGAGTTACAGGGAATTGCTACCTTCAGCAAAACCTGTACCTGCTTGTGGTGACAGGAGACCAACCAGGAGAACGGGCCGTTGGCAGCAGCACGTACATGTGCTTTATTACAAGTGCAGTTGCAGGTAAACCCTAATTGTCAGTTGACGTCCTGATGCCCGACTCGGTGCGCGCAGGTCTCCCCACAGCATCGCCCTCTCTGGGCATCATGGTGAGGCAACTCAGAAGGCCTTACTGTTTCTGGAGTTTTCTTGAGTTCAAAAGCCTCCTAGAAAGACTATAACTCATGGTGTCCTGCAGGTCAAACCTTCCCCACTGCTGCCCAACTGAAAGTTCCTCTGGGTGAAACGCAACTGCAAAGGCACTTCTGGGAAAGCTGACGCTTTGTTTTCGCTTTCTGTGTTTTAACTGTGAGGCTCTAGAAGGAAACGGTGCACAAAATAACTTTATATATATTCCATTTTACGTTCGCTATCAGGTAGAAATTCTGTGTCAGGGAGAAAATCATTCCTCAGGGCAAAACAACTGGTAACTATTCATTTCCCAGTGCGGCAGAAGACACTTCTAATATTTGTAGCAGATTGGTGCACTTTTACTAGCAATAGTCTCACATAGTTGTTTGTTCCTACTTTATGCCAGCAAGTGCAAATTCACTATTGAATTAATCATTGTCCTTGGCAAAGAGGTATGGGTTTTTACTGGGAAAAGTCTGAAACTGATAGGGGTTTTTTTTTCTTTAAAGTTTAGTAGGCTTTAAACTGAATATTAAATGAAGTAAACAACTGGTATTCCAGTTATTAGAATGCAATATATTCTTCCTTTTACCTATCTGGAGCTCTTTATGACAGAAAATGATCTTTGTATAATTAGCTAACTCAAGCAGCATTTATCCAAGAGGAAAATGCCACATGTGGGATGTGAGTGATCAACGGCTTTTGAAATGAATAGGAACTGAGCACTATATCCCTAAAACATCTTTGCAAACCTCAGGCTGAAACCATCTTCATACGCCTCGACCCCAGCCTGAGTGAGGCATCCGGCCCAGATTTCTCCCCTTAACCTGGTTTTCATTTTGAATGTGCAGTTCACCTTTAAGAAATTAATCTTTTAAATATGAATTGGTTTTCTCAGATGCCTGGCTATCATAAAAGGCTCCAGACACTGCCAGGAATGAGATTACAATGAAAATTGGTATTTGTCATGATTTGTCTGCCTCTTTGCCGTTTTATTTTATGTTTCAAGCTCGAATAATCTAGGCCGTGCATATTAAGCACCTGTGGCTTGTACATTCGCAGGCACACTGGGAGGAAAAATGACAAGCTTTATTTTAGAAGTGCCCGGTTGCACACCCAGCCCGTGGCTATGGGAGTGGTCCTTTCCATCTGTTCGGCGGGAAATGACTCTCTCCTTTGTCAGGTTTTGAGGAAACTTGGAATTCCTGATTCTGAGCGCAGCCGGCCAAAACGCATCCTCCCAGTTTCGAGACTACAGCCCGGTTTGGATAAAGCATTGCAAAACCAGGCGCTGCAATTACAGTTCGGATGATGGGCAGCTGGCAGCGCTGCTCTGCGCCGAGCAGCAATCGCAGCCTGGTCCGGGCAGCAGCCCCCCCGGCTAACCCTGCTCGGCGTCCCTGCACTTGGGGCGTGCTACACATGGCCTTGCTCACAGCCAGAGCCCAAGTGGCACCCGGCACCTCGGTCTGACACAATGCCACAGGCTCTGGGGCAGGAAGCCTCTGACCTACAGCTGGCTGAAGGCTGGTGAGGCAGAAATTGGGGGTTCCTCCCCACTCACCACACCCCCCTGCTTCTCCTGCACCCCCGAGGTAGACCTCAGCCCGCCGGGGCACCAACCGGCATGACCCATGGCTCTCACCAGCTGCGCCCGCCACGGTCAGGAAAACCCAGAAAAGGGCAAGCCAAAGCAAACTGAGTCTTTCGCCTTCAGTAAGTGTTTCTCAGGCCTTGCTGACAAAGATAACATTTGGATTTTTGGAAAGCAGATGTGTAAAACCCTACCGAACACTCCTCCTCCCGGCCCGCCTGCTGGCTCTCATGTGAGTTTGGGCGGTCTTGTTTGTACACATTTGGTCTGCTATGCATTCGCTGTGATTTCTCTTGATTGAATAAAGCATTAATAAGATAATCAAAACAAATGCCACTCTTTGGCTGTCCCTTAAGCATGTCTGGGGCTACGTAAGTCGTTCGATATGACTGCTGGAAAATGGGAATGGTGTAAAACTGCAAACATGGTGCCATATGGCTTACACGCAGTTTCACGATCAATCAGCATCAAATTAAAAGCAGGAATTATTATTGAAGTTGAAATGAAGTACAGATAGCAAATGTGAGTACTTACAACTTCTGGGTCACGCTTGAGCAAGGAAATGATGCAAAGAACTATGACTGGTTCTCTTTCAAAGGGGTCTCTAATAAGAGCTCAAAATATTTTTAGAAGGAAAGAATCCTGTAGCTTATCCCCAAAGACCAGCAGAAGGCGGTGAGCTGAGGGGGTGCACGTTGGGGGCTGGCTTTCTGCACCTGAGCAATTTTTCTGGTGCTGCCTCAGTTTCTTAAATCCATGTAATGGGCTAACACCCCCAGCAGCTCTGGGGCTGGATCAAAGCAAGACACTGGAAGGCACTGACAGACCCTGCAGAAAGCAAAGCATGATCCACCTTTGAGGATTTAAAGGAGCCTGTAGCACGTTGAACCTAACCCCGGTCATATACCTTCTTCTCACCAGACGCTCTGTGCCTGGGCGAGGCCGAAGGGGGATGCCACAGCTGCTGCTATATTGCATTTCTCCCCTCGACTATTTCAGCAAAGGGCATTGTTCCCATCACAATCCCCGCCTTGCATTGTATTGGTGCTGTGATTGCATTAGAGATTTTCCGGGGAAATCTCCTTTCCAGCAGATTAACACGTCCCTCCCTACCCTCCCACCGCACCCCACACACTGGAAGGCAGCGAGACCTTCCATAGCCTGCAAATCCCAGAGCAGTTAGGAGAAATTTTGGGGTGGGAGGGATGCGGGGTGAAGGCCAGCACTATTGCACCAGAGCCTGCAATACACCAAGGGTTGCAGCATCCTCAGATGCTCACTCTCACTTATTTTATTAAAATTTGAGATTTTTTTCTTGTCAAATCAAAATATCTACCGGTGTCTTTGGGTGGGGCCTTAGAAAACCAGGTCTCCTTTGAAAAGCAAACGAAGCAGACAGCCAACAGCTAGAGAAGCTCTAGGGCTCAGCGGACATGGGGATGCTTTGCAAGCTTTGAGGATTCAGGGTTTTTTCATGGAATCATAAAATCATAGAATCATTTTGGTTGGAAGACACCTTTAAGATCATCAAGCCTAACCATTAACCTAGCACTGCCAAGTTACCACTAAACCCTGTCCCTCAGCACTACATCTACAGTATCTCCCAGTATTTCAGATTGGACTAAATGAATCAGGACAAAAGGAGGATCAAAATTGTGCCAAGAAAATGACATTTTTCATACAGCTCTTTAAAGGGACAGTCCTGCCCACAGGAGCAGAACCAGGGTCTTGACTTAGATCTCATCGGTACAAAGATAGGGAGAAATACATATTGGCATTTTGAGTTAATAAGGAGCTTTTGGATTTTAGCCTCATTTTTAAAAATAGCGGAAGGGCATTCTTTGAGGTAGCTCAATTGGCTTTGCTGGTTTGCTTTAACCTCATTAATTTCTGTGGCAAAAATGACAATCTTGTGTAACCAAGCCTCTCACCGGGAGAGCGCTCAGACCTAATGCCAGCCTTAAGGTGGGGGAACACTCCTACTGAACCAGCAAAAACTTCCTCCAGGCAACGAAGCTGCTCACGAGACCAAGTGCTTGCCTGAAAGTGTGCCTGAATACTTGAGCTGTGGGGAAAGCAAGCTGCTGATTTCCCTGGGCCACGGTGTTTGCTCGGGTGTTTCTACCACTGTGAAGCAAGGGAGCAACAGAGCAAAGGAGATTGCAAGAACAATTATGGTTGGGAAAAACCTGGGACTCACTGCTGCTCTCCCCAGACTATATGCTTAATTATGAAAATATTCCCATTAATAAATGAGATATAAGAAGCAAGAGCTCCTGCCCCCCTGAGCACCTTATATGTCCTTATATCACCAGTGTGTCTATCGCACAGGCCCTTTCTCAAAGGCATCACGAGCTCCCCTGAGACCCTCCCACCCTCTTTGGTTTCCTCGCCTGCAGCAACCCCAGCAGACTTGATCCTTTAGGGATTACAAACCTTCTCGTTTTCTGCTTGTTTATGTCCATTTGCTCTGCTGCCAAAACTTGTATTGGTTTTTCTTTTTACGCTATTATTTTCTAAAGAAACATGAAGTTAACTCTGAGCACCACGTCCCTTCACTTGAGCCATGTTTTGACAGGAACACCACAGACCCCTTGCATGTCAAGAAAATGCTTGTCTGACTTTTAAAGTCCTATTTCAACAAGCCCTTCAATTGCTCCATCAAACTAGGGGGAGGGAAAAAAGGTAAAGCAAACAAGGTACACTTTTGCCCCGTCTTTAAAAGAGAAATCCATCCTGCGTGCCCAGCGTTGATTCAGGCAAAACGCCAGCTTGGGAGTTCAGTGAATTATCATTTTTCCAGCAGCGCTGCAAAAAAAACAACCTTTCCCTCTTGTATTAGTTGCCTTAGTCCCGCAAGGGCTCAACCTGGCCAAATAGCTCTGGGGCAAGAGAGCCCCAGAGGATGGAGCCCCCGTGCAGTGTCCCCGCATGGGGCTGAAGCCACCAAGGGACCACAGTTTCTCCTTGTGCCCCATCTGCATCCAAACATGGCTCAGGACTGGGAGGGAGGCAGGGAAGAGAGAGTGGTTTTTAAGTAATAAATGAATAAATAAGGAATAAAACTAACAGTGCCAAGGGCCACAAGTCAAGAAAACCCAAAGCGAGCTGGAGAGTTATGAAATGAAGGCAGAATATGGGAGCGCTTCCTTCACTGTTTGCATTACAACCAGCACCCAAAAAAGTTCACACCTGTGCCGGGAACCTTGCCTAAAAAAAAACCCAGCCAAGTATTTGAAACAAACACATTTTCAGACTTTTCTAACCCCAAGGCATTTTCTCAGGGATTGCCAAGGCTCCGAGTCAAAGCACGGAGAGGAGAACAAACAAAACAACCCTCGGCCAAGCCCGCCTCGCCTGCCTCGTGCAAAGCCACCCCAGCGGGGTGACTGCAGCCGGGATGGGGAGCCGGGTCGGGCTGGGGACGGGCTTCCTAACGAAAAGGTTCCTCCAGCATCCTGGTCCCACCTCCCGCCATGGGCGTCATAGGGAGGAGCGTTATCGGCTCAGCATCTCCAGGAGGAAGGGAAGAGCACCGTGATCTCAACCGTCTCTGAAGCTAAGTAAGACTAGATAACGACATTGCACAACGTTGCCATAAAATGTAAAAAAGGGCTCAAAATGACGAGCTGCAAGTTAAGCAAGTGAGCTGCGTTCGGGGAGGTAATCTGCTTGCTTTCTCAGCGAGGTTTGACAGTAGCTTAGTAACTCCATGTCACCAAAATATTGATAGGGTTTCCAATCTGGCAGAGCCCGTGTACTGCATGGAGACCAACTGTATCAACAAACAAAGCAATTCCTCTGTGCTGCTCTCTGTTTAGTTAAGTGCATCTTCCTGAAAGAAATAGAAAGGTAATTCCTCGGCTATTTATAGAGCAATTTACAGCATGAGTTGCCGCAAACAACCTGCTTGTCCTTGCCGCGGATGCCTGGGCTGTGTTTTTGCAGTCCACCTTGCTCAGCGTGCACGGGTGGCTCCTGCCAAGCGGTAGCCAGACACCCGAGCAGACACAGACAATTAGCAGTGTCCCTCATCGGCCGGCTGGACTTTCTGTGTGGTCCGGCTCTTCAAAGCACAGAGGCTCAAGCCCAGACCCATGTGGCGCGTAGGAAACGCTCTTAGGTGGTTTGTCGAGAAGACAAACCTCCCCGCCAGCCATCCCGCGAGGAGCTGGACTGTGCTGAAAGCCACTCTGTGCATTTTCTGCCTCATTCAGGAAAGGCTCAGGGAAGGGGAGCTGCTACTCCCCACCATCACTCATCCTGCAGATGTGGGATCAGACATCCAAGTCGACTGGGCCCCATAACTAATGCTCCCCATGGAGGACCACGGAGGTGCCTCTGCCAGGCAAGCCGGCAGGTCCAGCAGATAAAACCAAGGTTCAAAGCCATCCCTGTGATGCAACAACGGATGGCAAAACTGTCAAGGCTGGCTGCAGGCTCCCGCACACCTGGTAGGGAGGCTTTGCGTTTGGATCTGTCCTGCTGAGAGGTGAGACATCACCAAGAGCCTCATGGTCCCCTGTGGAGGCTGCCAGCCTCAGCACCTCAGCACCACCGATAGGCACTTATGGTGGGGATAAATCAGAGACAGTCACTTCGGCACCATACCCGAAACGGGCAATGCTAAGGTGAGAAAAGACTATTGTTGTTACCAAACTTGGGCTTCTTTTTAAAAGAGGACACCAGACTCCCTGGATAAAATCAATGCTAAAGTTACAACCTTTGGATTTGAGGATGGAGAACTGGAAAAGACCTCTGAATCCTGTCTCTTACCACCACAAAGGAGCTCATAAGGTCTCCTTCAAATGCCAGAAAAGCTCCTTTTCAAAAACCAGAGGTTTTTAGCTGTCATTATTCATTCCAGGTTTGTAGAATAGGAAGGTTCCCGAAGGCAGGGCTCAGCCCTCCAGAATTCCCCTTCCCTTGCAGGCGCTGGACATCCCTGCTGAGGGTGGGGAAAGACAGATACAGTCAGGGTCGTCGGGAGCCTTATTGCTGGCAAAATTCTTCTGGTAAATTCAGAAGGTTCAATGCAACATTTTAGGGATAATCAGTAAATGTTTCAAAAGCTCCAAAAGAAGGTGGGACAGGCAGATGCTGGCCTAGGGTAAGCCAGCAAACAGCTCTTGCTCCTGGGGATGGCTTGTGCCAATGGGCTGTCTCAAGAGCTGAGGGTGAATAGTGGAGAAATAAACATCCACATCTCCTGGTACATCAGGGAAGAGGCAATAATACATCTCTACACTTCCAGTTTCTAGTTATTCTGGGTGAGGAGTCAAAGCCCTTGCTTGAATTAGCCAAATCTGTTAGCATCCAGACCCCATCTTCTCCTTTGAGTATCCGAAATCTGAATACCTAAAAGGAAAGGCATTCGGAGGCAACACGGGGATTAAAGGAAGTTCACAAACGCTCCCTTGCAGGGCAGACTTGATCCCACGCTAGCCCTGCAGTTTTCCAAGGGAGAAGATGACTGCAATTTGTTGTTGAGCTTCATCCCACTGACCTGGCCTGTCCTGGCTGGCTCTGTGAGTGGTTGACACACTGCTCTCCACTGCTGGTGGCATCTAAAGCAACCGGAGTTCTGGGCCACATGGTGCCAACGTAGGTCTGACTCTGCATCTGTACCAGTAACACCGTCCCCAGAGCAGCTCCCTGCACCCACCATCTGCTCTTTTTCTCTCTCTGCAAAGTGAAATGTGATTGCATGTTTGCAACTGCTGCACCCTCGCCGGAGTCTCAACAGCTCTGCTAGTGTCTGGGCTCCTGAGGGAATAAACAGAGAGGGGAGAAAGAGCCAAAACACCAGGGGAAACAAGAGAGGAGACGGGGAGCTGCCAAAAAAGACTCCCTCCTGCTTGTTCAGACAAAGCTTGTCTCGCAGCCAGAAGTGGCAGAAAAATGCTGCCCTATAAAAGCAGGCAGGGAGCAAGTAAAGCAAGAGAAGCCCCTCACTGCCGGCTGGACACTGGGGTTTGCGTGCCAGGGGAGCGGAGCTGGCTCTGCTAAACCAGGCTCCTGGGGAACAGGCGCACCAGGCACCAGGTCCTTCCATGTGTGCGTGGCTGGGAGGGTGACTTGCACCCTGTTGGGAATGACAGGAGGGAGAAGCAGTGAGAGATACCCAACCTTCCCTCTTCTTAAAATGCCCCTCCTGACATGAAAGCGGAGAGGGAGCTTTCATAAACAGTCCTTTTTTAAAAGCTTCTGTCTCCATCTTTTCTGGATTAAACTGCGCCGTCTGTCTCCAATCTAAATGTTAAGTCGAATTGGCTACAACATGTCTGCAGAAGCCCCAAGTGGAGCCTGGGATACTGTCTGGGTTTGAAAATACTCCGTTTGAAAATCCCACAAGGTTCGAAGCTCTTAAAGCAGAGCCCACCAGAGTTGCTGATAGACATCCCTCTCCTTCCTGCGGGCTGTTGGCTCGCTGATGAGCTGGGACGCAGCGGAGCATTTGACGATAGTCCAGTACTTTGGAGAAGACAGGGTGGCCGAGCAGAGGAGGCGCGCAGCTGCAAGTCAGGAGACCCAGGCTGAGCTACCAGCTCCATGACTCTGGACGTGTTGTGTCCTTTCTCCATTTATTGCTGACAGCATGATAAAGCCTTTTGCAACATCAATCATCTTAAAACAATAAAACCCATAAAACAGACCAAACATCTTGCTTCCAAACACATCAGCATTAGTGACTACAGATCTATATCGGCTGTAAGCGCAACTTTATTATGATAAAGTAGGCTTTATTGGTCCAATACTCCTAGCAAAGGCTACTTAATGGGTTGGAGTTTATTTTCCTGGACTACCACACACAGTCACTGCTGAAGAAAACCAAGAGGACTTGATGGGACTCAAGAGCACACAGATAATTCTTTGCAACTTTAAAATTGATTTAATGTTTGCACATATGTAATGCTCCTGGATGTTTTTAATTCTGAGAAGTTGCTCAGAGGGTTGTGCTTAGGATGTCCAGAGGAGAGTTTTATGTGGGGAATTAAAACACAGAAACAACCCACCATAACCAGCACAGTGATGCTGATTTGCAAAGACTGAACTACATATTACTTGGTCTTGGTGGCTATTGCCCTTTTTGTACTTGGCATCCCAGCATCCAAGCCCATAACAAAGTCAACTTCAACTCCAAGAGCCCAGTTTTCCTGCCAGCTGTTATTAAACAATGCCCTGAATATTTCCCATAGCATTGATTTTTTCTTTTCTTCTGCCTTTTTTTTCCCCCACATGGGGATGTAAAGTTCCATTTCTACAAATACTCACGCCAGTGACATCCTGGCTTCAATGCTTGCGTGCTGCCGCCAGTAAAACCTGATGGACTGAGTATGCGTGAAAAGTGGATACGAAGGGTGTGATCAGAGCTCAGGAAAATTCATGTAAAAATCTCAATGAATATTCATGACATTTTTGTGGCATTCAGCCATCACCAGCATTTTGGACTTCTCCCATCAGTATTGCAGCCAGTTGTGGGGAAGGGGAAAAGCTTCGCTCTTCACACAGGAGTTATCAATCCTTCACTGCTAAATCAGGACCAACACAAATTTGCTCCAAATGCTTTGCAACACTTAGCACAGCCTGTAAACATCCTAAACACAACCCTCAATCCAAGATGTGCCCTCCAGTCATCCTTGATGTCTTTACCCCTGCAGTCTCAAACCACAGGGCAAACACCAACCTCTCCAAATAATTTCAGGTCCACTGACTCCTCTGCTAAAGACCAAATGGAAAGTGAGGCACTGCCTTTCTCACAGAGATTTTACCTCTCCAAAATCAGCTTGGGGTTGGAGAGCACCTGGCTGGTGCTAAAATGCATGCCACCAGTAATACTTTCTCTCATCAGCAAAAGTTTTAAGAAAATCTTTGGATATTTCTACTTTATTCATGGGAGACTTGTTGACTCCAGAAGAGAAAGCCCGTTGTAGGAGAACAGCCACATTTCTTTCTGTCAGCTTCAGTCATCTGAAATACCATCTCCAAAGATCAAGATCTTCATCAAGACAGATAGTATTTACTTTCTGCAGTGAACATGACAATAAAATATGTCTAAGCACACTGTGAAAACGAAATGGTGCATCCATTACATCATGGCTGCTACACTGCAAGGCCACTTGGTTTGTTGGATCCACAAAGCTTTACCAGAAAAGGGTCTTAAAATTCAGTCAACTTGTGATACTGTAAGAAATCAGGTGATATACCTAAAATATGTAATTTCCTTGTGAAATTTGGCTTACAGGAGGTTAATAAATCAGCCACTGCTGCAAGAAAGTGATGGTGTCTCTGGATACCACCACCTCAATGTGCTCCTACCTGGATGTTAGGACGCTGTTTGGGGTTGGTCCCAAAGATGGTGCTTGGTTATAATTATAACGTCTCTCATTTGCAGTTTGCTGAGCCTCAGACAGATCCACAAAATCTTTATCATATTATTTCACAAAGACAAAAAGGCTGGCAGCAACCCACCGGGCAGACCCCCCTTCACTTGAGGATGAAGCAAAGGGAGGGGAGGCTTAGGCAGCCTCTGAAACCCTCACCCGTCACCGGCTGGCTCAAAGTTGGGCACACCGAAGGAGTCGGCGACCCCTCCCAGGTACAAAGTGCCAGCAGTGCTCATCTACATATTTACAAAGTTCCAACCTGGTGTGAGGGCAGCGGTGACCATTAAAGGATGTTGGTAGGAGCAGGGGTCTGAGCCCAAACACCTGAACGCAGCTGGGAAGCGCTGACATGTTTTTTGGGTCATAATCTGACCTTTGTCCTGTCATCCATTGCTGACATTTTTATTAATCCCTCCCACTTCACTGAGTGCTCTAGTTGACCTTAAATTCAGTCCAAAACCCACCGGAGCCTTTTTCCAGTCTCCTTCATGGGACATGATAAACTTGTGCTAGTAAAACCGAAGGCAAATGGCTTCAGTCTGACCTGATGTAGCTCTTCTGGGATCCGTCTGACTTGGCCAAAGAAAAGACAAATATTCACTCCGCACACAAAACAAGACAAAGCTGCAAAAGTTGTTCGACAGCTTTTTGTCATACAGAGGCACTTTCAGAGTTGTCAGGACATGAAAGAAAGCACTATTAAATAATATTTGACTTCAGTATTATGTCACATGAAGTAAACATCATCTGTTGCCCTGATGGCTTGCTTCGAGTTGGAAAACAACTGCCGCTGCCAAGGCACCCAGGCAACTTTCTAAAACAGGCTCTTGCCCAAGCGCTCGGAGCGGAGTTTTTCCGGCTCTGTGCTGCATCTGAGCCCCTGCCAGAGCCAACCTCCTGGCTGCGGACGGACAGACGGATGGACGGAAGCAGAGGACTCCTAAGCAGCCTCAAATCCCGTTGGGCTCAGCCAGATGAGCAGAGCTGCATCCCGCTCACAGCCCAGTTCCCAGCCCCAGGAAGAGATGCAGACCTCCACGGGCAGCCTTTGAGGCTGGAGCCTGGTTTCCAGCTATGGGACAAGCCCAACCAGGCGCTCAGATGGAGACCACAGACCTACAGCCATGGGAAAGGTGGTGCCAAGTATGCAGAGCCACAGGGAAAGGCAGAGAAGGTGTGCAGAGATTTTGGCTGCGGCGAAGGTCAGGTTTATTCGATGTTATTAGTAGAGAAATGAAAGCAGTGGAGGAGCTTCCAAAAATTCACCCTGGAGATAAAATTGCTTTAAGGGAGAAAAAAGATGCTGGGGGAAGAGTCAAAACCAGAGGGTAACATTTTGCTTAGGGGAGAAATACAACCTGATGCATCAAGGAGGAATTAATCCCAGCCTGGAAAAATAATTCCCAGGATGAAGAGCTGCTGTAAAGAGCAGTCTGGGGCATGCACGCACCAGGTTTTTGTCTCCCCCTAAGGACATCCCCGTCCAGGAGACACCAGGAGGTGCAGAGGGGCAGACACCATCCCCCCAGGGCTGGCTCTTTCCTCTCCACAGCACAAACAGGAGATGTGAGCTTCAGGGTGCAGCGATGGTCTGTACGGCTACGCAGGCGAACCCTTGAGCACGTCAGCCCCTAGACAATGCGGTGAGCACCACAGCCACCCAAGGAACACACAAAACACGGCAAATAATGACAGCACCTCCAGTTGAGGACATACAAACAGCACCTGGAAAAATCAGTTTTCTTGGAAAAATTCCGGCAAAGTGCTGTTGGAGTGATTCCACCCCTGGAGAGGTTTTGCACATGTAGACTCACTGCTGCACGGAGAATTTACAGTCTCAGGACACGCATGGTTCCCCCCGGAGATCCTTGCACCCCAGGAAACTCCCATTGCTCAGGGAAGCTGTCAGAGTCTGAGCCGTAGCCGAGACAATGGGGTTGGCTTGGGAATTGCTATGATTTTTACAGCGCTAAATTTGATAGATTACCAAGATTTATTCTGTTTGTTGTTTTAGGGAAAACATTTTATGGAACCCAAAAATATTTTGCTAACAAAAATAAAAAAGCCACTTACAGAAGGCTTTGTGAGCCACCACATAGACAAATGTTACTAAGCACAGTGTTTAAATAGGGATTAGAAACACGGACATTAAATACCAAGAGGCAACACAACCTCTGTTGTGGGAAGTCCCTAAGCCATCGATTGCTGTGAATCAGAATGATGCGGAGGGTGGTATCAGAGCACTCTTGCCTTGTCCTTAGACTTTTTCTCTCAGCATCTGCTCCATGGTCCCAGACAACGAGGCAGAGCTAAACTTCAGTCTGACCCACAGGTCCGGTATGAACCTACGTGCAAACCCCCGCCATGTACAGGACTCCGTTTTGCGGTGGGGTTGCAAATATCTCCTGGAGATACCAGGGCTTTTGCCTTTGGATTAAGTACAAAGGCCTAGTGGTGGTTTACAAATAAATGCCTTAAAGATAAACGCATGAAGTTGTTGTCGGAAAAGATGTTCTTGCAGGAAGTGAAGGAAAAGCAAATGTGAGCTAATCAGGGCAAAGGCAGAACAAATGAGTTCATAGCCAAAAACCCCCTAAATTCATTGCCATAAAAGATAAAAACTGAATGAGTAATGAGAGCACAGCTCTGTCACAGCAGGAGGAAAACTGGATAAAAATGTAGAGGTCTTTTCACCAAACAAATCTCTTCTATGGGAGGAAAAAGGGGAAAATATAAGAAATACAATTATCCATCAACTGCTTAGCCAATTTTCTCTTGGTGTCCTGTATAATAAATGCCATTTAACACTTCGGGAATACAAAGGGAGAATTGTGTATGGGACCTGACAAACACGTGACGGACATTAGTAATGGAAATTCAAGTCTTCCCAGACAGGCGGACGTGCCCCGGGAAGGGGCCATGCTGTTACTAACAGGGAAAGGGGAGAGAAGGAAAACAGAAAGACAAGCAAAGGAAGTCATCAGTAACGCTGGGGGAACAACACCAACCAAAAAATCTCTTAAATTAGGCCCGGCCATTCTCATTGGTGCCTTTGTGCTGGTGCAGAGGGACCTGGGAAGCCTAAGCATCTCTCCTAGATGTGCGTAAGTAGGGCAGGTCGGTATCGAACCACACTCCAGAGTGGCTGTCCCAGCTGGGTCCAGCCTCTGCCGGTGCCCAGCCTGCCCTCGCAGCAGACCCCACGCACGGACGACTTCACATCTGCACTCTTGGATGGTTTTCTGGGAAATGATGTTTTCAGCGGAGATGAGAGGCGAGCGGCTGCTAACCGCAGCAGAGATGGAGCAAACGGGATGCTGGCCAAGCCAAGGCCGGGGCTGTGCGTCACTGTCATCTCCGCTAACACTTCCCTGGATAACAAGAGCATGGATCGCTTGCAGCCGGGCTGCCCCAGTGGCCCCCAGCCCTGTTGGCTGGTGGGAGACGGTATACAGTCCAAAAGCAGGGAGAAAACCACACGCCTGAAGATATCCTTCCCCATCCAATTCATTTGCACAACCTCCCCTGCATGCTAGATGATTTCCCTGGGTTTATTTTACATAGCACTTTTCAATGGTTACAGTCGTCAGAGGCTTTCCATGACAAGACACTGGTTTTTCAGTTGCTGTTGCCAAAATTCAACTATTGGGGTTTAAATTTTCCAAGTGAGCATCTGCTTCAGTCTAGATTTTGGGGGGAAAACATCTCTTGAAATATGTCTTGTGTTTCGTAGAATGAGCTCATGGAACACAGGGTTGTTTTGTCTACGTTTAGGGAAAAAAAATGAATCCTCACTGTTTCACAGAGAAACACTAACATTTCCATACAACAGAGTGAAACACTGAAGATTGCTGGAGGAGGGAGGAGTTTGTAAGTTCAAAGCCATAAGAAGGAAAGCATCACTGCTGTGGAGGCAGAGGGGCGGCCAGGACGTTTTCCCCCTCGCTCCAAACAGAGATCTGCCATCAGACAGACTCACTCCCAGGACAAACCCAGCACTCCACCGGGGACCCGGAGCACATCCTCCTTGGAGCAATCACTAGACCCTTGCTGGATGGAGCAATCACATGTCCACATGTGCATTTGCGAGGCTCTTCCCCCTGATGCTTGGCCTGAGCATGGGCTTTTTCGCAGGGCAAATGCAGCGCAGTCATGTCTGGTGAGCGCTGCAGAGGTATTTTCAGGCAGGCTAGTTCAAGATGCAGCTGCGATTACATCATTCATTAATTTGTGGTAGAGACAAGTATCCCATAACTCAAGACCAAGAGAGATTTCTAGTGCTTTGACACCAGAGATTAAACAGAAATAAACACATGAGTATCAGTAAAAGTGACTGCAAACTACCAGAAAGGGTAAGTGGTTAAGAGCAGATGAAAATCAGTTATGTTAGCCTATAATAAGGATACAATTGGAAGGAGGAGAAGAGAATATAGAGACTATGACAAATTGACAAGTTCTTCACTGTTTATGACTAAAGGATGTATTTAAAAGAATAAAGAGAATTTTTAAAGGGGGGAGGTGTGGGCAGGAGTATAGTTGTGTATACTCCATTAAGTTGAGCATGCTGTATTTTAGACTTTCCTATCGTGAAAAATGGCTCTGAGGTACCTCTTACCAGCATGTGTTGTTAAATCTAATGGATTAGTTAATACCTTATTATCCAAAGCACTCTCTAAGAGGTGATGATGTTTCCACTGGACTCAGTAGCTGCCTCTGAGGCACACATGTATCAGTCATGAAATCCTACTGCTTTCTAAATATTTTGGAAGAAAGTACACAAAAAAGGCCCATAAACACGGACAGTAGCATTAGACACATTCTTCTGAATCTTTATAGCCTGTTTAGGAGCAGTTACATGTGGGGTCTGCCATGCACTCCCCAAGGGATCAAATCCTATGCGAAGTGACGCCAAAACCTTCATTTGTTCCTTGGCACCCAGCATTCAAGGTGTATTCAAGGGACTGACAAACCTCTGTCCCTTTAGCAGGGTCCCTGGGACCATAACAGCACTGCCCTGGCAATGGTGGCCAGCAGGATCTGCTAACTCTAAACCCCCACCCCACTCTGCCCTTCAACTACTTTTTTTGCCTTTTTAAGATCAGAATATTCAGAGGTACTTGAAAACAACGCAAATGTCTGTTTTTACCAGTGTTGGGGGGGGGGGGATTGCGGTCTTGGAAATAACGTCTCCATAAGCTAAGTGTCAAACTGAGGATGCCGCATCACTGGTTTAGTAATGGAGCCAAGAAATCAAGAGTTTTTAAGTCAATGAGTAACTAAATAAAATAACTTAAAAATACCTATTAATCTTAAACCAAAAGGAATGTTTCAGGAGAACACTCACCTCTCCTCCCTACCCTTTGAAAAACTTCAAATAAAGTCTTCAACACACAACATGATTCTTTTTGGTTCAAAGTAAAATAGTCTGCTTCATTTTGGCATTACTCAGACTTCTTTTTTAAAGACTTCTCTGTTTTTGAAATTTCCTTTTAATGCTGGTCTAAAATACACTCAAATCTGAAGGATGACAAAATGAAGCATGAGGATTTTTAAAAAGCTTTAGTAGAAAAATTAAAGATCCAATAAGTTCAGTCTCAGTTCACAAGAGACTGTGAGTTCCAAAACCTTATTTTAAAAATAAATGTGTCCTTCCCTTCAGTGATTCACCTGCCCCTTTGCAGCATGTTACGTGTAACATGGTGGTAACAAGACTCAGAGAAGATGCCCAGGCACATCAGTGTGGGCACTGTTCAGGTCTGTCTTGTGTCTGCAGGACAACTTCTTCTTGCTGAAGGACACCTGTGGCATGGAAGCACGTACAGCAGTGCCACGAGTGATCCTGCAGCAACTCGCCCTAACCAAGAGAGCACTTCCCTATAAGCAGAAGCACATGCTTAAAAAAGCCTCCAGCACTGTGCAAAAACCATAAACGCACATTGGCCTGAGGAGTTTCGCTGAACAAATTGGGCATATTCATGTGACTGAACTTCTGCGAATTTTTCTGTGAGTGTAAAAGAAATGCCAAGATGTATATTTGACAGGAAAGAGCTCCGTTGCTTACAGTACCATGGGCTCCACGTCCTGCAGATGTTGGAAAGAATCGGGCTGGAGGGAGGACAGGGACGATTCCCCAGGCTGTTTTGAGAGGGTCTTTTAAAAATATGGCCAGCACGTGGAAAAAAATTGGGAACAGCTTTCATAAAAAGGGTTTTGTTCTATCTGCTCAAGTGAAGATATTTATGGTGTCTGCTGTGTCATTCCAGATTTGTCATGGGCCATTAAATATCCACCTGGATATTGCATCATTTAACTACTGGAATGCGTAAGCATTTCTGCTGCTTGTGAAAGAACAACTATTAGCTGTGTAGAGCATAAGTGCTCTGCTATACTTTAACAAGTAAATCAGAAAGTGGAGCAGATAATACAACTGTGTTCAGTTGTGGTAGACTGACAGCTACGTGTATTTATTTTTTTTAACTGATCATGACAAGAATGTGAGTAGGGGCTGTATATATTATTTCTGGCCTTCCCTTGCGTTTGTTAAGCATTTTTGGAGATCCCTTCTCAAAGCAGACCCTGCACGAACACCATCAGATGGCAGTCCCTGCCCTGGCAGCCTGACGCACAGGCATATGCCTGGTATGGACAAAAAAAATGTTCGTCTCTCTTTGAAAACACGCTCCAAGCTTCGTGTACCTGAAAGTGGAAAGCCCTCACCCAAACAAGGCAACTCCGACCTGTCAAGATCTGGAACAGGATTCAGAAACTGGGTCTCAAATTTTGCTTTTGTGCATGAAACGTCCACACAAAAACCCAACCTTTTGACAACTGCAATGCCTCAGAGATGTGTCCAGCCTTTGGTGGTGCTTTTCAGACTCACTTCTCACACTGGCTGGTCCAGCTGCTTCTGGACTTGTGTCTGAGAACCATCCGCCTCTTCTAACTGTGGCTGGTGATGCACGTCATTCTCCAAGGGGCACTTTGGGCAACACGCAACGTTACTACAAACACCAGCACAGTATTTAAAGTGGAATGTAAGACTCGTGGTTACACAAGGCACTGAAATGGATATTTCCTCAAGAGAAAGTCTCTGATGATGCATCTTATGATTACAGCCCTCTTTGGTGGTCCTGGTTTATCCAAGATTAAAAAAAGGTTTTAATGCCTCATACTGAAGAGACGGAAACAGGGTGATACTGTAGACGTACTGCAGTCGGATGTTGGCACATGATTTACAAATCAAATGTACCAGGACAGCGCTGGAAAGGGCTGACTCTGCATTCATATCACCTGCACAACCCTGGGGTTACTGATGGGAGGGGAGTGCCTGGCAAATCAAGGGGGTTTAAAATCTATACATTTCTTTCCAGTCTTCAGAGGGGATGGTGGAAATAAACCTAAGCCCTCTCCAAAATCAAAATGTAGTTGTAGAGTGTTATTAGGAAAATGAAGTGGTTTCCGTGGGAGGGATTTAGCCAGGCTGAGGGTAGCTGGGGTGCAGATTTTGGGGCTGGCTCTCCCGGGGCAGCCTGTGAGCCGAGTGCCCTGCTCGAGGGCCAGCAGCCCCATGGCCTTTGGCCATGGCGCACGTCATCTCGCGGAGTCCCCGGGGGATGTGGATATTGGGAGTATGTCAAAAAGGTCAGAAAATCTGGCAGGTCCCTGCCCAGATGACATCAGTTTTGGAAGAACTTCGTAGGAATCAAAATCCTGCTGGGGAGAAAGCAAACGTCTGCAGATCAGTAACTGCAGGGGAAGAAGAAACTCTTTCTGCAGGAGAGTTTTCTGGTTGCTCTGGGAGTCACCCAGCGTGCCCAGGCCCCATCAGACACCTATTTAACGCCTTCTGGTTGTCACCGGAGTGGCAGCAGCAGCTGCAGAGCTGCAGGTTGATGCCAAGTAGGATGTTCCTCCCTCCCAGAGCCACAGGAGGGGTTTTTTTTTGTAATTCCAAGGGATCGGACCCTAAATCTGTTGTGTTTCCTTTAATAAGCCACTCATGCCGGAGGCCCCCACCCTTCTTCCCTGATACCGGCAGCATGGAGCAGTGAGCAGGCGGAGGAAGGAAACCAAGCAAGATCAAGTTCCCTTGCAGAACAATTTTATCAGCAATTTCAAAGCTGCTCTACCCTTCCCACACCCAGGAGAGGCAGGTGCTCACAGTTTACTGTAAACCACAAGAGAAGTGTGAAACAACTCTTACTGTACTGGGCCACATGGATAGAAAATCTCCCTCCAGGACATATTTCAAATAAACCCATCCTTGAGACACACTCTAGGTTTAGGAGAAAGCAGGTCCTATAAAGTAAGCTCTGTGGCACTCTTTGGAGGGAGGGAAATTGTTTTCCTTGGCATTTCCCAATCCTTTTTGCCTCAGCTGCAGACAAGAGGAAAGCAAAACACACATGTGGTCCCCAAGACAGCGGTGGGGAGAGGAGAGGGAGGGTTTGCAGCTGGAGTTGGTATTGGAATGCTGTGGTGCTCTGGAAAGCCTCTCCAGTGCCACCCAGCATGAAAGGAGCAGGTCACTGCGATCAACCATGGAAAGGAGCACCCAGGTCCTCCTTCAAAAATAGGTACTGCAACACACAGAAGAGGAAAGCCTTTGTAAAATGAGCAAGCAGTCTGTTGATGCAAGGCAAAGAACAATCAATCAATGCCTCCAAACAGAAAATGATGTATCCAAAAAGCCCATCGGGAAAAAAGTATTGGATCACTACTGCTTTGCCCACTTGGAGTACATTACCTGACCTTGTCTAACAACCATTAAAGCCCACAGGGTGCTTAAAATTTATTATTCCTTTAGTTTAAATACAGCAAGACTCCCCATGGCCAGTCATTACAGAGAAAGTAGGAACATTGGCAGTGGGACCCATTGTAGAGAAACCTGTCCTGATAACTAAACTTCCGCGTAAGGCAACAGGTAAAAGTCAGGCTGATATTTGCTTTGCTTCTTTCCCAGAGCAAGATCTGACTAGTAACAGCTGCCTACTTTATGGCTGTCTCTTTTTATTACTTTATTCCTCCCTATGCCCCCCAAAAAAAGGGGGGAAGAAAAAAAAGAATGGCTAAAATTTATGGCTAGAAGAAACCGATTACTGTTGGCAAGTGAACTGAAGGGATCAATTGTTCCATACGGCAAAAGCCAAAGAACTCAGGGCTCTATTCACAAGAAAAGACTGATGTGCTAAAGGGCATGGAAATGCCACTTTTATTGTGTGGCGGAGAATTTTCACATTTGAATCCAAATTCCATAGGAAAGTGTGGTATGCAAGAGCCCCAGCTACAAGGGCTGGCCAGACGGCATGTGCGAGCAGGGAGCATGTGCGCGGGAAAAGCATAATACCCTGAGCACAAAGGTTCTGTGTTCATGTCCTCCCGGCACAATGTCAGGCTTTCACACAGGCAGGGAATTATGTGCAAAATGCCTGGAAGTCAGCACCAAACGTGCTCTGAAACGGGCAAAGCCAGAGCGGTGTTCTCCTCTTCCCCACCCAAGCATGGACCGTTAGGTCCATTGCTGGTGGTGGTGCAAGACAACTTGGTCAAACTCATGAGAATCTCTGTTTTTAAGGGTGGGAGAATAAAACCCACATGTTTCTGTGCTCCGGGAGAAGGAGTGGCAATTCCCGAGCACAAAGGGCTGCGGCCACGTGCCCCCAGATGGGAGCGGGGATGCAGGGCAGGGTAAGCGCAAGCATCAGTTACAGCATGTCGGGAGAAGTCATTGGAGGTAGGACGCAAAGAAATACGAGACCCTTGGCTCTAGGACAGACATGCAAAATGTTTATGTATTTGTACAGTGGGGCATGTTGATAGAGCAGTTAAGCACGATGGATCCAAAGAAGCCAATTCAAGCCGTAATTTTGGACGCGCATCAAAGGCCCGATGGGGAAGCGGAGGGTTCGAAGCACGGCACTGCCCCGCCAGCATGCCTCGGCCATCTCAGCCCCACATGCCGCGCTCGCTGGGGTACTGTCCCCAACAGCTCTTGGTGCTGGGTGCTACACAGAAAGCAGGAACAGGTGACTCCTGCTCAACACCGGGGACAGCTATTAATTACCAGATGATTCAGTGCTTTCTGACAGACAGCTGTACAGGAGCAGAGAGGCAGATAGGAATTTTGCTTTGCAGTTTTTCAAGCACAAAATGTTGGGCCCAATTTAATAAAACCTCCAACGACAGCTAGGTAGCTCCCTCCCCAAAAGGCCTTGGAAATCGCAATTCTTGCTCAATCAAGTGGGAAAAAAAATAGTTTTCGGAACAGCCAAGTACAAATTCTTCTAAAGCAAATGCCAACGTTGAGATTTCCCAGGTTTTGTTTTGAGATGCTCCGTCTGCGGGCATCTGAAACTCAGGACACACAAATGTTTATGCGTTTAGAAGGAGGCTCGTGGCTAAATTTGGGCAAAGGCTTGTGAACTGGAGGGGGAAAAAGGCACTGGGAATGACTTCAGCCTGTGCTAGCGCAGACCCAAAGATCGGTGTTAGCAGCAGCTCCCATCTGGGGCTGGCGCAGTGGGAGCGGGCGGTATCGATGGCTCTCTGGACGGCTGACAGCACAGATGTACTGCAGCTTAGCCTGTGACTAATTTTAACAAGCTGCTTGCACGGTTACAAAAGGCAGATCTGTTGGCATTTTTACTTTCAACCACCTGGTCTTGACAAACATTTTCTGCAAATAGCACATATGTCATGAGGCTGGACTTGGGAGACGTGCAAGGCAGGGAGGAGTTTAAATCCTGAGGATGGAGGCAGGGGCTGGAAGTGGTCATGGCCAGGATGTCCCACCAAACAGCATGGGTCAGTGTAACCAACATCAGTCAATAGGCTGAAAGAAGGCAACGTTCATAGGAACAAGTGAAGTTTTTATAGAACAAATGATGCAGTTGGACAGGTCTTTTGCTCGTGATGGACACAGTGCCTTCTCCAGGCATGGACTGGAGCAGGAAAACCCACAGTGCATTGACATAAGACTTGCACTGATTCCTGTCCTTGCTGGATCTATCCCTATTAAATGTCAGACCAAGAGACAGCTCAAGAGGAAAAAAGCCCAGAAGATGACACAGATATGACCCTTTGAAAGAGAACACGTTGAACAGTTTTCATAAAAGGCTTCTGTTTAAAATAGGTCCCTCATGTTAAAGCCAGCAGGGAAGGACACAGCTACTGAGATGCAGTGCTTTCAGGGGTAATCCTGGATCGGTTCAAACTCTCAAGCTGGACGCCATTACGCACTGCTGGGCTCCCTTGGGCAAGGCTGCTCTTTTTCCATGAGATCTGAAGCACAAGCTGCTGTGAGGGACATAAGCATGCAGCAATGACTGCCACAGTTCTCCTTTTCTCATCCGACAGTAATATCCACCACCAAAATTCAGAGAGGAAGGACTGGCATGAATTAGTGTTCCAAATGAAGATAGACAAATTCAAACATTATGACAAAGCACAAAGATAACAAAGGAGCTACTAACGCAGTCTCCATCCCTTGACATCTTCACTGGCAGGCCATTTTGGAATAAGAGTTATTGGGCTCATTGCCAGAGTGACTGGGTAAATCCCATGATTCATGAAATGTAAACTTCCAGTTGTTGATCTTGTGATACTCTCTGCCCTTAAAACTAATCCAGCTGTTCACAGAAGTTTTTTTCTGGTTTCCTGGAGCATGGCACAACGAGGGAGGTGAAGTGCAGGAAAACACAAGAGTATAATGTCAAACCAATGGGGCCACGTCTTGCCTCTGCTAATTCATAGGTCTTTTTTTGTAGATGGGGATGGTGAGGGACTGCTGAAAAGCTGGTCTTTGATCAGATGAGGGAGGGAGGAGGACACCAAGTGGTGCAGAAACTATCGCAGTGAAATCACATTCTCTGACTTTTAGGAGGATGAAGCTGGTCCTTCTCTCTGCATCTATAATTAATTTACTGCGGGTGGGGTGAGGAGGATTGGAGGAGTGGGACAGCCCTGAAATCTGCAGACGCATTCTCCTGTTAAAACATGTCCTGGCTTGCAAAGCCGAACTGTTGCTCCATCTTGGTTTTGGGCTACGCTAGAGCCATTTTCAAACTGCAGAATAAACCAAAAAGTAAAACAAGCAAACGACAGTCCAAGAACTTATGTGTCAGATCAACTGAAATGCTGGGTCTCTCCTCCCCAGAAAGTGTTTCATATTTTTACTGCAGTGTTACTAAAACGGGTCTCCACTGACCTATTATATAAAGCTCACAGTCAAAATCAGACCATTACAGACTTTCTGCACACAGCCTCACTCCCAAAAAGGGTCAGTCAGGAGTTTCAATAGTTGGCAAAATGCACGCTTTCAATTGCCTACACAACACACAAACTCTTCACAGCTTGCTTTAACGTAGTCATGGGACAGCAGAGAGGAATGAGAAGGATTTGAAAAGACGGAGATTTAGAAACAAATGATAATTTATGTCTTCCAGAAAATGCAAGTCAAACCTTGCCTGTTCTGGCCCTTCAGCACTCCTGATGGGAACAGGATATGTGTTTAGCATATCTCCAAGGTATTCTCATGTGAACATGACAACCGGGTGCCTACTGTGAGGACAGCTATAACAAATCACCCACATTCTTTTCAAGCCAACGCTGCAATTGTTCTTCTCGTCGGATCATCTGGCTTCAGTGTGGGCTCCCTTCAATTTCTAACACGGAAAGTATTTCCAATAGTTGACAGATGTCTTTCCTCGCTTTACACTCCTTTCTTACCCTCTTCAGTGTTAGCCTTACAGGAAATACCGAGTTAATTGGAAAGATTAGGGAAGGTCTCCTACAGCTATCAGAGAGAAAGCGGGAGCAGACAGAATGCAGTAAAGGGACAATAATTTCTTTAACATTTATTTTAGTGTTAAACTTCAAATACTAACAGCCAGAGGAAGGAAGGGCTCTAAAATTATGTTGGATGTTTGTTATCACTCAGCACAAAGTAAAGTGATCTCTCTCATAATAATTTTAAACTAGTAGTTTAATTCCTTGCCCAAGTATAGAAGACGTTTTCCAAGAAGCAAACATTTGTAAACAGTTACTAGAAATACGATTTGATCATGCTGTGCAATACTACAGTGTATGGTCCAGCTCACTGGTTTATCCCACACACAGACCCCAGGTTTTTTGCCTATTAATTTCTCTTCTGTGGAAGATGTAATATTCATCCTCAGCAGAAAAAAAAANAAAAAAAAAAAAAAAAAAAAAAGAAACACACAGAGGAATTTTTGGAGCATGTCATAATGAAAATTTCTATAGAAATTGTCTCTCATGAGCTCATTGGATTTGGAAGGAGGCAGGGTTTTATGCCAAGATTTCTGAAGAACAAGAAGTCCTCCCAAAGGATCCAGGAGTGGGATCCAGGTTTTCACCTCTACCTCCTCTTCTGCATTTCATAGACTGGTATGCAGCACCGGTACCAGTTTGATCTGGAGTCTGATCTGCTCTGATTTACAGACTATATTCGAGTGTGAGCTGTCAGTGGTCCCAAAGAGTTTTCTTCCTGAAAGGACACAAAACACACCCTGTCATCATTATTTTCCTAAATGTACTGGGGCCATCTAAGCTGTTTGGACAGCAGGAGCCTACAGTCGAAACAGAGGTATCTAAGCACCACTGAGCTAAATATATTACTCCTTTGGTAGTGTTGCTCTTGCAGTGAGACAAGCACCGTCCTCCTCAAAAAGAGATTTGTAATCAGAGGGAGAGGGAGGAAAATGGACACCTCTATCCTGCAGAGACCAGCTGCAAAATCCCTGCATGAGGAAAGCGTACCAAAGGAAAAAGCTCTGCATGAGCAATGCGGAACATACAGCACTCGGCTCCTTAGGTCCAGCGCAGGAGGACACAGAGACCAGACTCGGCTGGAGCATGGATGTCTGAACAGATAATAAATTAAAAGCGAAGGTTTTGTGTTTAGACCTAGATGAGGAAGCACGGATAATCAGCAAAGACATGGTAATTCAAAGTACAAGTCAGTGACAGTAACTGGAGGGCTCTACAGTATCCTGGCAGGAAATCGCTTCATTAAGGTGCAGGTCTCCGAGCTGTTACCACCATTATGACTGGTGGGGATAATTTGGGATAATTTTCAAGATCGGTATTATTTGTGTCATGCCAGTCGGCATTTATCCTGCAGGTCAAAACTCAGCACTCATTTAAAAGACATTTCAAAGCATTACCTGCTCAGGCATCTGGAAGTGCTTAGGCATGTGAACCTGTTTGCTATTTATGCTGCTTAACCGTTCCCATGTTAGACTGTGGTGGAAAGTTGGGTGATAGCAAAGAAAACAGTAAAGTGCAAGACCCAGCACCTTTCCCAAGGCAACAGGATGTTAAAAGTCCACTGGCAGCTTTGGTTTCTCCTTAACTCATGCCTCAGGAGTTCTGGGGAGCAAGTAACAGGGCAAGGGAAGGAAAATGAAGAGTAGCCATGACTTCAGCTGAGGAGGTGCTTCAGTGACATCAGGATGAACAGGAGCGTCCAGAAGGGAATCTGCAAGGAATAAGGCCTTAATGAAGGACACCTCAGATGAGGACACTGAACAGATGGGATCCAGTGAGGAGGATCTTCTGCCAGGAGCTATAAAGCCTGAAAAAAGCCCATGAGAATTGCGATGAAGGGCTGCAAGAATGCTTCATTAGCACTACTAAACTGCCAAAAAGAAGTCATAGGCCTGCAAGTCCTAGCAAAACTACCCATGGCAGATTCTGGGTAATTCTGACTTAAAGTTCAATGCAGTTTTGTGTTACTAGCTCATACCTCCACATGCCACATGTGGTAGTTGGCAGAAGGAAAGAGATAAATTACAGCAGAAGGCAGTCTGTGATGTGTAAAAGCTCCCGAACAGCCGTGCTCCAGAGGCAGGACTATCGCCTTACGCAAACAAAGCAATAGCAGTCAAAGTTCAGTGCTGATAGAGGCAAAGCTGTGCACACTGGAAGGTGCTCACATCACTGCACGGGGCAGAAAGGGACTGATAAAATTAAAGCAGAAGGGACAGGGAAGACGTCAAGTGGCATGGTGAACAACACGCTTCAGAGAAACTCCATCGTGGAGACTGGCATGGAGATAAGCAGGGATGTGCCACCAGGACACTCCATCCCTGGAGGACACTGGGCAAGGAGGAGTTCAGAGAAGCTGAACAAACACTGAGGCAAGAAACAAGTTCTCCTCTGAAGAGCCAGTACAAGTTACCTAAAAAGGAAACAAAAAAGGAGGAGACAAAGGAATCCACTTTCTATTATTTGAAGAAAGCTGATGAGGAATTTCTCTTCTCCTTCTCCCGCAACTCCAGAACTACCAGAGCAAGACCAGTCCAGAGGACAGCAAAAGGCAGTTTCATGGAACCTCATCACTGGGATGTGGAGGCCACTACCATAAGATGTCACTGAAACTGAAGCCCCCACTAGCTTCAGGAGACAACTGCAAATGAGATGTGTATGAATATCTGAAATTATCACTCAGGCCCCGGGCTGGGCACACATGCTACATCTTGGAAGTATTATACAGAGCAGTTTTAGAGATGCTGTGCGTGGACCTGCCCGCTGCAAAGTGTTATTGCCCTCCCCAGCAGCAGTATGAGTGCCCCATCACAGAGGCAAGGACAGGCAGCATTGCCGGCACAGCAGGCAGTGCATGTGGCAGCGCTCAGCGCCACGGTTTAACGCTGCCTCAGTGACACACGTGCGGCAACGTGAGGACAGACACCTGCCAGCTCCCAAAGCCAACAAATTCCTGAGCCAGTGGCAGGAAAATAAACAAATACAACAATGACTTGCCCCAACAGCAACTTGGGGCAGGAGTCCCAGCTTGTCTGATGTATCAATAAATTGTTCTTCGGAAGAGCATAAGGTTTATCTGCTCTGAGAACACCCACACAAATATTTGGGGGCACGTATTTCTCCTTGGCTTTGGAGTTATTTTAAAACTTCGCCCTGTCACCATCCCTAGGCACGGAGCCCATGGTGGTGCTCCCCTGCCAGTCTGTACTGCTCTGCATGCTGCAATGTCCTCATGGGATCTTCCAGCCAAGGTACCCATCATCCCACATCCAGGCCGTTTTCCAGCCTGTGAATGGATGCAACATGCAGCCACATCCCAGGAAATCTTGCACCAGCCTGACCTCCATATCATGACACCAGGCTAAAAAAAACCCTTCCATTTTCACCCTTTAATGCACATTAACATAATTCAAATTTCTGATATGAAGGTCTCTGTTTTCTCATTTTTCTCCCCTCAAGCACCCCACAGGATAGTTGGTCACCATTTTTCCACCAGGTCAGTTCTTTTGCTCTTGCTCTGCCAATTTTTCCTTTGAATCCCATTTTGTAATTACCATTGTTATCTAATTTTTTTTCAAGAGAAAGGAATGCCCCTTGGTCTTTGAATCAGCTCAGATTTGTGACCTGACTTTAAATACGTTCAGCTGAAAGCCATTAGCAATTATTCAATTGCCTTTGCTGCAAAATGGCTTAAATTACTCAACTTTAGTCCGGTATTTGAAGAAAAAATATCAATTAAACCTTCAGGTTTAGAGAACTTACATTTATACATTAGAGGCATTTAACTGTATTTTGATTCTAAATTTTTCCATGGGCTTCAAGCAGAGGTCTTATTCAGAGCACAACTTTCCCATGTGGGAGTCCTATCCACATCTGAGACGACGCTGGGTCCAAGTGTGCCATGGGCTGGAGATGATGCTGGGTCCAACAGCATCTGTAGTACCATGGCTGAGCTGACAGCTACAGAGCACATAATTCTGAGTCCTTGCCACGTGCCCTACCACGGATCTGCGTGCCCCTCACCGTACAAAGCTCCTTCAGCTCAGTCATGCAGCAGAAGCCTTATCTAACTCCACTAAATGCTTTGTCCCGATACTGTTGGCAGCACGGTTTGCTCCCATGAAAATAAGAATGAAAAAAAAAAGAAAAGATAAAACCAAGGAGGAAAAAAAGAAGAAAACAAGAACGAAAAAGAGCAGAAGGAGGAAAGAGTCAAATGAATGGTTCCGTGGCAGTGCTGATGGCAGCACTGTTTCTGCATACACCCATCCTCCCTGCTGCCTTTTGGCAATGAACAGGGTTCAATTTTCTCACCCTCTGCTCTGAATTTGACTCTTCTTGAGGGCCTGGAATGTTGAACCGCTCAGGTCCCGGCCATTAAAATCATCAGTCGTACATAGCACACCCATCTGGCACTGGTCACAAGAGAGGGTGGCTGTAATTTTATTGCAATCAGTTTGATTTCAGGAATACAGTTTTTAGTATCCCTAAGAAACCCTGAGCTGCATTTCGTCTCTATAATCCATAGGAACAGATATCAAAATTTCCCAAAAGAGGGAGCATTCCTTAAACTCTTGGAGACAGACCGTCCATCCCGGTGGACCGTGCACCGCTCCTGTCATCTCCATCCAGGGCAAAGCCTGTGAGGTTTTGCAACAGGGGGGGATGACAAAAGCCCACAGCCAGACACCACCGTGACTACGTGTTCCAGTCTGTTACTATTGCAGGGTAAGGTCAGCGCCCCACTCGTGAGCGAGCAAACGAAGCATGGTCTGCTCCCTCTAGTTGGGTGTAAGGGGGCATGGACTGGCCTGGGGACCGCAGCGTGTATCTGGCACCCTGATGGAGACATCCAGGCGCAAATTCATCCTTCAGGGGCAGCTGGGGCTGGACACAATTGCTTGGGGCAGCCAGGAGGCAACACGGGGTGGATACAACTCCCTACATGAGGTTTTGGGCTACAAGCACCTTCTTTGGAAGAGTTGCTGTGAAACCACGCTACTTAGATAGTCACTTTCCCTTGGACCCATCTTCAATGCAGTCTGAAGGCAGAAATCATCAGTACCCTGATAGAGAGCTGGTGTTGAATCTCTTTTGAAATGGAAGAAGGAAAGATCAGGTATGATGCTGTGACCAATGCCACGAGCAATGCCACTGCAGAGAAATACTTTTCTCACGAGTGCCTACCTTCAAACACGGAGCCAATTTCAGATGTTGCTTCTAAGAGGCACCGATCGAAAGACATTAAATGTCCAGAAAGGGGAAACAAAAGTTTGCAATGCGCAAACCTCCCCCCACCCCCTCCCGCCAACTCCGTCTCAGATATTTTCTTAACAGCGTTTTCTGGGGCTGACAGTCACTGCTGCAGAGGAGGCCATCATGAATCCCTGCACCGCGGTGGTGGTTTGGCAGCTTTATGATGTTTTACATCACTTCTGCAAAGAACACCATAGCTATAAAATTTGTAGTTTTCCTAAACCCCCAGAATCCATTTAATCAAAACAGTCCGGCGGCCGCACCAGGGCATTATGCAAGTGCATGGCTGCTTCTCCTTCGGCTGCCAGAGGAGGAATTTGCTGACAAGTCAAGATTAAACTTTCAGTTCCTTCTGCTCTCCCCAGTCATTATGTGCTGTTAAGAAGAAATTTCAAGTTAATTAATTCAATCTCAGGAGAGGGAAATACACGCATGATTTCTTTACCACGGTGCAGCTATGGAAGGGAAAGGCTGAGCGTGTTTACTGCTGAGCAGAAAACAGTTCGTGTTCTTTGAAACTCCCTCCTCATCTTCCACTGCACAGGGTGCTGTCATAGTGTAGCCTTGTTGGAAAGCATTTAACCTGAAATTAATTTTGCAGCCCCTAAATGGATTCGCACCACCGAACCCCTTGATTTCTGAGCTACTTTTTGTCGTGCGTTTTGTTTTCTTCCTCGGAACTGCCTGTATTCACGGCCTGTAACTTGGCATGAGCACCAGGAGCCGCACCTCACCTCCTTCCAAGCCAGAAGCTGGTAGGCAGGCGATACAGCCCTATAAAACACAATTAACCTTTTCATTAAACAACAGCTCCCCAAGTGAAAACCAGGCTGTATTGAAAGGAATGAGACTGCTTTATGTTAACGGTGTGTCTCAAACCTTAAAATAAAATATTTGTGCTTACATAAATAGTTGGAAAGGTAAAAGTGTCATAACACTGGGTGTTTGTTATTGGAGCCGGAGCTTGCCTCCTGCCTGCAACAAAATGTCATAACAAAGCCCGGGTTGGGCTCGCTGCATTTACTCCTCACTGCAGTGTTTAAAAGTCAAAGGCAATCCTGAGCTATAAACAGATTGCGTGATAGCTCGTGCAAAGGCTCCTGTCAAAGTGGGAGCCTTATTTTTACATGCCACATCGTCTCAGGGGGGGCAAAGCTTGCTATGGACCTGAGACAATGCTGGATCCAGCCATGCCATGAACCCAGCAGCTCTGCAAGCTTTGCATCACTTGAGACGATGCTGGGTCTTGCGGCACACTTGAGACCATGGCCCAGCTTGGGACCTGGACCAGCATCATCTCAGGTCCCTGGCACGCTTGGACCCAGCGTTATCTCAGGTGGTGCAAAGCTTGCGGAGCTGCTGGGTCCACAGCATGGTTGGACCCAGCATCATCCTCAGGTCCATAGCACGCTTGGGACCACGGCTAGGCTGCCAGCTGCAGAGCACCCTGCTGCTCCCCAAAACCTGCCCCAAGACACCATCCTTGACAGAAAGTTGACTGCAGACCAGAATGCCCTAAAAAATCTGCTTTTTGCAAAGAGCGTCTTCAGCGGCAGTGTGAGCTAAGCTGGGCTTTCCAACTCACCCGAGCCCAGGAGAGGCTGGAGGGAGACTTTTATCACACTTGGGCAATAGCAGCAACTTCCCAGCTGCTTGCAGCACCGGAGGAGCCAAGGCTGAGAGCTGTGAGCACTCCCTGCAGCTCCTCCCCACCAGCAGGGCCCACCTGCTACAGCAGGATGGTTTGGCAGCGTTTCAGCCTTGGAGTCGATCAGTCCCGTGGCCGGGAGAGGTTTCGGCCACGGAGGGACTAATATAACTCAGGTGTGCCGCAGAATGGGGCAGGGGGATCTGTGGGGTCTTTGTGGTCACTGTGTCCCCACACCTCTAAGGAAGAGGAAATGGGCAGTGATGGAGCACGAGGTGGACTGCACAAGGGCTCCCATGGTCTGCTTTGAAGCAGCTCTGCCCTGATGGTTGCTCCAAGGCAAGGACCATTCCTAGCAGTTTGCTGCCACCCACTTGCCTCCACCAACAGCACACAGCCCCTCGGCTTGTGGGCACCTGTGCCACGTGCTTGGTGTCTGTCCCCCTGATTTCTGCACCTTGACCCACCCATTCAAAGCCTGGATAAGAAGCAAGGAGAGATTTAGCCCTACATAATCGAGGCAGGAAAACCCAGCGTGCATTCTGATGTGGTGTGATGGGGCAGAGGGCAGGCAAATTAAGGGACATCTATATCCCAGAAGTGGATTGGCATCATTTTTCTTTAAAAATGCCTTAGGTGACCTACAACTTATGACCTGCTTTGCTAGCACAGAGAGGTACTGGTCATTGTCTTCTGCAAGCTGCATGCAAGTGGTCTCAGAGAGCAAATGGCACTTTCCGTGAACCCCCAAAGCAGGGACAGCCTGCATGGCTGTGCCTTACCACGCAGCAGAACCTGTCCTTAGGACTGCTCCTGACCAATACACTTCTGAGCTGTGAGCAGCCAAGAATTAATGTTTAGCATAAAGCAGCATGATTCCCCCAGAACAGCTGTAGAAATACTTAGCCTAAATTAAATAAGCATTACCATAGCAGCTAGGTGCTTATTTACAAATGAAGACCTCAAGGCTGCAGCCAGACCTGCTCACCCCAGTCCCCATGGACCCCCAGAGCCAGGGCAGAAGGCTTGCAGGTTTTGCCTGGGGACAGGAATGGATGATGGATTTGAGGATCAGGGTTGTAGGCTGTATTGCCCTCTCCATAGCTTTCTGGGGTCATTCAGGAGGTGGCTGATGATCACCAGGTCTCCAAAGGTTAGGGGATCTTTCCCTGAAGGGCAGAAGCCACCCTGCTGCCCAGAGGCTGATGCTTTGAGCAGTGCTGATGTCTTTACAGGAGCAGCCCCATGGAGAATGAGATCCTCCCTGAGCTGAGGCATCTCTCCGTCATCCACCAGAGACCTCTTCTCCTGGGCAAGGAGGTCACACTCGTACCTGCACCCAGGACTGTCCCCTCTCCAGTTCTCTCTGTCTCAGGGACGCCGCTCTGCCCCAGCAGCCCCAGTCCTACTCAGCATCCCGGACACTTTCCCATGTCCTTTCCCCATTGGTGCCCTTGACATATATTTTCAGAAGCAGGTGTTTAGCCGCAGGCTCTTAAATCCACACAAAAGCCCCTTAAATCGCCCAGTTTCCAGAACCCCTGCCCACTCAGCAATCTGCTCCGGTCCCCGGAGAGGCATCAATCGTGGGCAGCGTGGATCCGCGGTGGAGCGAGACCCTGCGGCTGCAATCCCTCCCTTCAGGAAAGCCCCTGTTTGTTTATTTGCCCAGTGTGGCCTGCAGTTGCCCCACATAGACCCGTTTGCTGAACCCCCCGGCTCGCTCGGGGCCGGGGAGCAGCTGCGGGCTCATCTCTGGACAAGGTGAAGGGGGGCAGGAGCAGATGTATGGCAGCGAGCAGAGCGCAGTTCTGAGACATCGGGGGAACAAGCCGAGGATTCTGTTGCCTTTTCCCTCCCCACAGGAATTCAGGGTCACGTTGTTCCCACCGGGTGAGGGCTCCACAGCTGTCCTCCCACGGGGCTTCCCCGGTCCGGAAAACCTGCCCGCCTGCAGCAGCGCTTCAAAGGGCTTTGCTCCTCACCGCCTGCCTGGCGAAGAGCAGAAGAGCTGGGAGCCAGCGATCCCAGGCTCCAGGTCAATGTTAAACGTCCCCGAGGGACCAGAAGGAAACACAGATGCACAGGAATGCTGATGGGTGAAGGACTTTCCTGTTAACCCAGCTCGGCTCCCACCTCCCCACCGCATCACCTGGTGCCTCGAGGTTTAGTCGGTGTGAGGCTTCTGGCACAGCATCCGGGGGGCTCGGGGGGAGCCCCGGGGCAGATGCAGGCACAGGTGGGCAGCGCAGGTGGGGCCGGGGGGTGCCAGCAGCAGCCGGCTCTGGCGGGCAGGGAGCCACCACTGCTATCACGCTGGAATCAAACCCTCTTCTGCAAAGCGCCTCGGCTCCAGCGAGCTGGCACCCTCCTATGGAAAAATGTGCTTGGAAGCTCTCCAGCCATCGCTGCTGCAGAGAGTAACTGATAACCCCGCTGCCAGCCCGATACCCCGAGATTGTCCTTCTCCCTCTCCACTGGGGAAGGACGTTTCAGACCCTGTCCCCTCCCAGTCCAGCTTTTCAGCGCCTTCCATTTCTCAAAAGAAATTCCTGCACAGCCAGAAGATTTTACCACTTTGTTCTCAGAATATCATAATATTTTCTTTTTTAATTAAATCACATTCCCCATCTGCCTTGCATACATGTTTTGGGCAGTCTACTTTTGCCAAACATAAGGTCAACATCCATGCTACTAACTTTCTATAAAAGCACACTAATGCTAGAACACTGTTTTATCTAAAACCGATGTCTGTTCAGAATTTTGACCGCACCCAGACAAGGGCTATGTGACTTCACTGCCCCAGATTCCCATCAAGAGCCTTTTAGCATGAGTACGCTCATTTAGCAGCATACATTGTCCTGCTTTCTTCATTAGCAAACTCAAACCTCACAAGAATTATTTATAGTATTTCCGTAACAATGATGAACTTGCAGAGAAGGGTTGCTGTATTCAATTTGGGCTGTAAGCAAACGAGCAGGGTTCTCCCAGACCTTAGTTTTAAAGCTCCATAATCGACTGAAATCAAGGGAATTCAAGAGCGAAAAATTAAAGCAAGGGCATTAATAAGGGAGGCTGAAGGAGAGACAGCCAGGAAAAGCAAATCCCAACCTGCAGCACACAGACCAAGAAAAGAAAGTCTGTACAGTTGGTCTGAAAGGCGAACCACATAAATATAGATATAGCAAGGCTTCTGTGATAGATGCGTGAAAATGAAACTATTCACAGTACTTCTTTCTACAGGCTTCTTGTCCAGAGTTTCCAACCTTTTCCAAAGGAGGTTGTAACCTCCAACTCTCTTGTTTTACAGAACTGAAGCACAAAGATTAATAATTCATACCAGCTTCCATCTATATCATCTATATCTATATGGGAAAGACACAAATAAGCACGCAGCAGCCAGTGCATTACACAAGTCCAGAAGCTCTCTTTAATTCACAGGGGAAGGACTTTGGACAAGAGCTCACCAGTTCACATGCTGTTGGGAAGCGCTGTGCTTTCCCTCCCCATCCTGAAGCTGAAGAAAAGACTGCACTCAGCTATAAATCTGGACTAAGATCTGCAAGGCCAAATCAAGATAAGCGCAAAGCAGAATGCCTGCAAGTATAAACTCATCTCCTTCAAAGCATTTCAGGCCCCAGCTGCAAATTGGTTTATTCCGAGAACAAATTGTTGCTCAACTACTTGGAAGCAGTCTTCACAAAACTTCAGGCTAAGCATCTTTGATTGAAAGGAACATAATACCAGTGATAAATAATATCACGTGAGAACACAGGAGGAGGCCTCAACCTCCCCCAAAAGTGAGATAATTAACTGCAAGACATGTTCTATCACTTGCTGCTCCATACCAGCCAGTAAGTTGCCCAAGAGTCTTCCCTGTGGTATTGTACAGAGTGTCCTTCTTCCTCTGTGAAACTCATAACAACCTTCCTCCACCAAGATAAACTCACACTAAAGAAGGAAAAATAATCTCTCTGCTAACAGAGGGTTAGCTGGCCCAGGGATTTGGGGTGAGCTTCAAGGATGCTTCAAAAAAAAAAAAAAAAAAAAAAAAAAAAAAGCCTGTCAATATTAACTCCTGTCCTTGCCAAGGAGAGCACAGTCACATCTCAAGTACCTCAGTCCCTTTGGGAAAGGAGATGTTACGCAAGGACAACAGAGGTCATCTGCAAATTCACCCTCCTTGTGCAGCTGGTGGCACTCTGGCCTCAGCATCAGAAACACCAAGGGCCGCCTGAAGCACTCACCACCTCCCACCTGCACAGGCGTGACTCTGCTTGGGCAAGAGGAGAGGTGGAGACCATGTCTCATCTCCTATTGTCCCACTCAGTGTTGTCCACTGGCATCATTTGAACGTGTGTGTTTGGAGAGTCGTCAGATGACATGATACTCCCACAGATTATTGCCTTATTTTTCCTTTTATTCTTTTCTACAGACATAGAGAATTGCAAAAAGAGTATTTCCCCTCCAACGTTCTCAGTTTTTTAAGGTGAGAAAACAAGTGGCAAGCCTTTTCCTAAAAAAAAAAGCCATCTCTTTCATTCTTTTCCATTCCACACGGGTAGGGGTGTGTGAGAAGGAGGGACAGACAGAAAGAGGGAGGACGACGTTGGGCAAAGAAGGGCCAGGAGACAGACAATGTGAGAAGGCAAGAAAATAAATAGAAACACGTGAGGTAAAACAACCCTCACTTCATCACTAGATAGCTCAGCAGGGTCACAGATGACACGAGGAACAAGCCCAGCAACCTCAACAAAATACTGTCCAGGTTGCGTTAAGACAAGAGGCTTCCCCTGGAGCCCATCATGAACTTGGGTTTGCCGCCATGTTGGGTTGGTCAGAGGTGGTGCTGCTGCTTGGGGGGTTGCTCAGCCATACATGTCCCCTGCAGAGCGGAGCACAGAGCAGATGCCAGTGCTAGCATGGAGCCAGCGAGCTCAGGTACCCCAGCACATCCATGCACCGGGGCTACGTGCACGCAGCTTGACATCTGAGTCAACACAGCTGGGCTTGGTCTGGTGACTCCTGGGCAGCAGAGGACCATGCTGCAGGGACTCACCTTTCAGCAGAGGTACGAGATAAGTGATTTGCAGGCAGGACTGCAGCTGAAAGAGCAGCCCCGAAAGGCAGGGCCAATCTTTGCGGTTTGCTGCTTGATTTTTTTTAATTGAAGAAAATGCACATGAGGCCATCTCTTTAGGGATCGGGCTACAGGAGCTCTCTGGAGCAGCAGAGCATCATCTCCCTGAAAATACTTTGTTGCTTGTCAGGGAAATGAGAGACACAAGGGGGCTGCGTGGTCCACAGCCCCTCTCCCCTTGGTGTCCACGCAAAGCCAGAGGGCGAGAGCATCCACCTGCACTGGATTATGCTTTTGCATGTTGACCTCATTTTGGCTCTCCTGCTCTGCGTTTGAAGTTCCTCTGCAGAATCAAATTTAGCGAGGTCCGTACCTGGGCTGAAAAATATATGTCCCAGGGGCACTTCCTCGGCCATCCTGCCTTTCATTAACCAAGCTTCTCCACTGTCCTTTTTTCACACCCATTAAACAGCACCAAAGGGAGCTGGCAATACATTTTCCTTTGCCCTTCTCTTTTGTGCTCCTCATTGATGAATGGCTAAAGCAGATGCACAGTTGTCTTTGAAGGCTCTGGCGGATGAGCATGTTGAATCAATGATGGATTGGACCAAATGAATCACAGTGTGGGAGAAAGCGCAAGGCAATGATTTCTAAGTGGCCTTCACATCTTTACACTTCAGAACTTGCTTTAAAAGCCTGTTTTCTTCTTTTTATCTGGTTCCAGTTTCTGCAGTGCCTTTGCATATGTTGAGGGAGGTAGGGGGGGAAGGAGGGGAACCTTTACATATAAACAGAAGATTCCACTTCTCCGTCAGACAATAACGAAGCATTGTCATTTAGGGAGTTCAAATAGCTGGGAAACCACTTCAAGGCCATGCAAAACAACTGGGTAGCATCAGAAAGAACAGCAGTTGGCAAACTGAGCAGCAGAGTTTAAAACTCCAGTATAGCAAACTATCAAAAAAAACCCCACAGCTGGTTCAGTGGCCTACCTCCCCTCGCTGGGACACAAGAGCTGCTTCAGAAAGCATCTTTAATGAAACAACATTTTTCAGATACGGTGAATTGCCAGAGATTACCGGATATATAACTGCTGCTGCTCATTCCCAACTGAAACCCTGCGTACTCAGCCAAGTCCCGCGTGTCCCTATCCGCAGCGAGCGGGAGGTCTCCAATACCATGTAGAGCATCCGTCATTTCCAGCTTGGCTGCTCTTGGGCCCTCCCTGTGACTGATGACATGATTTTGCTCATCATGCAGATGTTTTCTCCCCACAGATACACCAGGGTGGATATAGGAAGTCAAAGCCATCGATTTTGCGATGCTGCTGGAAGAGCAGCGCTGCCTTCCTGGGCATAGGAGAGTGGCAAAGTTTGTGGAAAAAGGAAATTGCCTTTTGGGCTGGCAATGGACAAGAAGGAAAAAAACATGCACACACACACACACTTTCAGGCTCAGACATCTGAAAAAAATCCAGCCAAACCCATAGCCCAGGCTGGGCATCGGTTTTTATGGTTAAGCAACAAGCCACGTGTGTTCGCTGCCAGGTCTCCACCACACTATTCTGCAAAGGGACTTTGTACCCAGATAACACCACCATGAGGAGAATGCTGGTGGCTGATCTCTGCCTGGGCAGAGGTCTTCCCACACACGAGCCTCTGCGGGATCTGCTTTATGTTACAGCTCAGGACGATGCCGCATGTGGAAATACAAGTGGAAGCTTGTTCCGAGCACAGAATTTGCAAAGCCTGTTCGCTTAACCAGAGTTAAGCATGAGCCAAGGACAGCTTGGTTTGACTTTCTTTATTCTGGATACCCCACGTGAAGCGCTGCCGCTCCTGCAGCAGCACGGAGAGGCTGCGGCAGCAGTGTCGGTGCTGGGCTGCCCATGCTGGGATGGGCACATCGGCACAGATGGGAGAAGGACAAACTGGAAGCTGCTCCCATGGCCCTCGTCAGAGACACCGTCTCAGCAGAAAGCAGAGGAAAGGCTCCCAGAGGTATATGAAGGGCTTATTCCTCTAGCATACTTGCCCCAGCGCCACCACTCATCACCCAGTTACATTTGCTTAAGAGCTGCCCATCCACCTACAGCACCAGCATCACCATGCACCCTGCTGGCTGCCTTCTCGCCAGCAGTACCAGCAAGGGACAGATCCTTCTGCTCCAGAGATAACGTTCTTGGATGTATAAACTCCTCTGGAAGTCACAGACTTGCCCCAAGCAAGCCACTGCCCTGACCCCTGCTCCCCAGCAAACAGCAACCACCGGCACTGCGGGCAGGGACAGATCCAGCTCCAGCTTCCCAATAAATATTCAAAATCTCTGTGGCCTGGAAAACAGGGCTCTGGAAAACACCTACTGCTCTCTACACAGGCAGAGGTATTTACGAAGTGCTATGAGGTTTGGAAGTATTATTTTATGCAGGCTCAATGGAAGCAAGGACGAGCTGAAACACAATTTGCTCCAGACTTTTCCAGCGTCACACCAAGTTTACAATTAAAACAGCAGAAAGGGTTGTATGAGCCTGTCTGTGGCCAGAGGACGGTACTGCAGACTCCGCCGCAAAGGGAAATGTGTGAAATAGAGGTGCTTAGGACAAAGGGAAGTCTGTTAAAGTAAGAAAACCCTGAATAAACAGTTTTTTCCCCAATACCACTTTCAACTTCAGCCAGCCAGAGCTTAAAGATAAAAGAACAAGGAGCTGCTGATTTTCCAGCCGTGGGAAGGCAGCCGGAGGCTTCAGGGATGTGTTTATTAAGCATCACACTCACACGACTGATCCGATGGCAACTCGGGCCCTGCGAGGCCAATGCAGTTAAGTGTTCATGGGGGTTAAGTCTTCCTTGCTTTGCGGACCCTTCAGACGTTCGAAGAGAAATAAAAGCTCTCCAACTGGAACCCCCCAGGAGCACACTTCCCTCGGTAGACCCACAGACACAGAGACCGGTGTCGGGATGAGCCGGGGATGCTGCGAGCCGCACGCCCCAGGTGAAGCACTGTAAAACACAATATCCCTATCCCAAGGGAGCATTTACAGCCTCCCCCATCACGTTTGTCACTGGTTCTCGGTGCTTTCAGATGCACATACTGTAACGCAGCGGGGTGCAGCCTCTGCTCAGCAACGCCCCATGCATCGGCTGGGCTACGGGGCACCACGTGCTTTGAAGTTTTCCTCTTCCAACAAGAGCGCTGGTTGGTATGGGAGCTCACATACTTATTAGGAGGTGAGGATGATTAATTGCCTCTCCCCCCGCTTCCCCTCCGAGGGGGGGCTCCTCAACGTTGTCTCGCTGACAGTGATTTTTCAGGACCATATGGCACTTCCACATCCCATTAGTAACGCGCCTGCTGCACCCCATCCGCTCCGCACCGAGTTTCATCTTTCACTGGGTTGGGGAACGCGAAATACCAAAGCTCTGGCTGAAAACTTCAAGGTCAGAAAGTTTAGGGAAATATGTTTTATGAAAAACAAAACTTTTCTGCCGTTGACAGTGACGGTGTCACACGGCATCGGCACTGCTGCCGATGGCCACCGGCTTCACCCAGGGCAGGGTCCCATCTCCAAAGAGACCTTACACTGGTGCGATGCCCTAACAGAGACCCAGCTCTCCCTGGCCAACAAAGGGGCCGGGTTTTCTCTGTCATTACAATGTACTTTCATAAAAGCAACTGAAACCAACTTTTGGCTCTCTTCCCTCTGCCCCCACATTATGGAGTTTCCTCTCTGGCACACAGGGACATTTTTGCTCCTTCTGGGATTGGCAGCAATTGCAGGGAACGTGCCCTGATGCCCACAGTCCCGGGGAGCGGGGAACCTGCAGCCTTCATGGCCAGACACAGCATGGTGAGGCAGTGCCGAGAAGCGGGACGCTGCAGAGCTACAGCTGTAGCAGCAGGTAGATCTAGATTAAAGTGGCCTCCAGTCGTTCAGGTTGTTGCTTTTTGTTTGGTTGGCTTTTTACTCCGTGCAGTTCATCGTTTCAGGTCTCCAAGCCCCTCTAACGGTGCGGGTGCCTTCATCTGACCGCAGATGTCACAGTGGGCATCAACGAGAACAAATTCACAGCAAAAGCCATTCCTGCTCCTCACCAGTGCCCTAGTGCAGCGCAGGGACTTCTCCCGGCTCATTTGCAGCAAAGCAAAACGCCTTTTGCAGGGGGCACCTCAGCACTAACGTGGGTGCCCTGGTCCCGGCAGCCGGTGCGTGACAGAAGCCAAACCCCCCACAAGAGCAGGCTGTGCTCCAGCGAGCGCCGCAGCCCGGTGCGAGAAAACACACGCGCGCTCGCTAATCCGCACTGCACAGCTCCCCTTGGCAGGCAGCGTGGAAAATGCCAGCGCTCGCAGATATGGTCTCTAAGGAGGACAGTTTCCAAAACCTAAAGCAAAGCAGCAGGGACTGCGCTGGCAGCGGGGGCCAGCACCCACCTCCCCATCAGCCGGCACCTCCTGGCAGCAGAGGGCTGCAGCACCTGGGTCCAAACACAGCAGGCACTTGCCCAGCAAGCAGTTCGCTCGCTTATCGCATCTCTGGTTGCTGTTTTTGCAGGAGAAAGAGTCCAGCCAACTAAAAAAAATAAATAAATACATAAGCCAAGCAGAGAGCAGCTTCCAAATTATGTTCTTTTACCCGGTTATTCAGTTCCCATCACAGAAGGGAGGTTTTTTTTCTGGGGAGGAAGCGACTGCTCACCTCGGCTCCATCCTCAGTCCCGCCTACTCAGGAGCTGGGCATGGCCATGGCCAGAAAGAGCCACCGGCAGCGGCTGCCACCAGTTCTGAGACCCAAAGCGGCTCAGAGCATCTCTGCAATCCCAGCAAGCCCTGCAAGGACTGGGGACCGCTGTGCCGACACCGCCCCAAAGGACCCAAGCTGGGATCTGCACTGGGATCTCTGCCCCATGCTCACGGGGAGAGCCCATGGCTTCCTGCTCTGGTGGACAAGGAGATGGGGTCCTTCTCCTGCTGGGCACCTGGCCATGGGCAGGGACCCCTCTGCCATGACGCTCCCAGTCCCTCCATGGGGAAGGCTGGGAAAACCCTCCCTCGAAGACCTTCAGAGCCATGTAAGGGGAAGAAGAGAGAAAGAGGGCGAGGGGAAACCAGATCCCCGCTGAACTGCAGAAGAAGATCCCCGCTGCCGAGCCCCAGTGCCCACAGGACACGTACCTTCCCCAGCCCCGCGAACATGCCAGCAAACCTTGCCGCTGTCTATCTAATGTATTCCATATGGAGCGTGCACCTCTGAAACATTACTTAAAATGGGAATAAATCCTTCACAAGACCTCCACATGACAGATACCACTTGATTGAATTGCCAAGCGAGGAACTTTTATTTTAAGGAAAAATCTACAATTAACCTATTGTCACTCCGCAGCAGGGGGAAGCAATAAACTGTATATGTCTGCTTTCCAGCCAAGTCCGAAAGGTTTATCCACAAGCCCTTCTTAGCAAATCTCCTCTGCGAGTTCTTTTGATACCTTATGGATTTGTTAAACATTTATAACATGAAAGTGAGAATATTATACACACTACCCTGGCATAAATCACAGGTCTGATCCTCTGTATACACTGCCAATGGAAAGGGCACCTGGAAGGAGTAACAGGGTTCTAGGCTGCAAGGTGAATAATTGGAGAGGTTTCCCTCATCCCTCTGTCCAGCAGTAAATGCACACAAAGGTATTATGAGAAGCTGGTCCTCCCCCAACCTCTCCAGTTTTTCAAGTTTTACACCTGGGGAAAGAAGAATGAGCAATCACTGTTAGACATCAGCGAGGTGAGCGCACAGGACATTTAAGAAGTGGAAAAACATCTGTTTAGTCCAGATAGAAACCAGATGGAGGTGAGGGGGAGGTGGAGGATGGAGAAACAGTCAAGGGGAAAAACAGAAACGCGGTCAGGAAGAAGGCTGGAGGAGAAAAGAGACGCTTCCAGGAGGCAAAAGTCTCACTCCACAGAGACCTGCACCTCCTTCTTGGGGTGGTGGGCAAATGGCTCAGACACAGCTCTTGCTCACAGGACAAGGGGTTAGGGACCACTCAAAGCAGCTGATTTTGGAAACTCAGATGCTGCCTGGCGACCCGGGACACCATATGGCCACCAAGACTGAGGATGGCACATCACAGGTCTCACTGGTGGGAAGGATGGCAGACGTGGGCTCATTTCCAGCAACCAAAGAGCCACAGATTTCCTTGGGGGTCTCCATCTCCCCAGTTGTGCCCTCCAAAACACCCCACTGGTGCCTGGGACCAAAGACACCTCCTACAAGGGATGCACAAGATACTTTCTGCTGCAAGGGTAGGCTTTCAAAAAGGTTAGTTGGCACTATTCCCCAGTCCTCTTTATCCTCACGTTCACAGCAGCGATCAAGTGCTTTTCGTCTGCCATAGCACAGCTTATTCTAGGGCTTTCAGAGACACCAGTGTGGAGCTTTTATAGGTGTAGTAGGGGCAATAAATGAAAGTGATGCCTGGCAGACAGGGTGCAGCAAGCAAAATCTAAAAGAGTATGGCACAAGGCCATGGCAAGGGCACGCAGACGTTTTGGGAGATGGTTGTAGTGCCTTCAGGCAGAGAACAGCAAGTAACTTCAGCAAGAGGGCTGGAAATCCCCAGGAGCTGAACCGGCAGGATGCTGGGGAGAAACATCATTGCAACACCAGGGACACATTATCTGTGGATGCCTTTGCAATGCAGACAGCCAGGTTGGAAAGATCACTAAAACAGGACAGTGAGATGCACTGTAAAAGTCACCTCCAACCTAATAAGCTCTGTTTCCTCCTGGTTTTGTGTCCGATTTTGCTCTCAGATTCCACTTTGGCTGGTAGAGTGGATGCAAAAAAAAAAAAAGGCAATTTTTTTTTAAGCTGTAAAAAACCTCTCCAATAGTATCAAATGCTAGAAGTGATGAGCAGTTTTCTCACTATACAATATTTTCCCACAGAAAAAAAATGTCAAAACACACTTTTTTGCAGGAAATGTTTAGCTTTAGGGCCATTTTGATCCATTTTTTAAATCATAGAATCATAGAATCGTTAAGGTTGGAAGGGACCTTTAAGATCATCAAATCCAACCATTAACCTAACCTGACAAAACCACTTCTAAACCATATTCCCAAGTACCACGTCTACCCTTTTTTTTTAAACACCTCCAGGGATGGCAAATCCACCACCTCCCTGGGCAGCCTATTCCAATGCTGGATAACCCTTTCAGTGAAAAAGTTTTTCCTAATATCCAACCTAAACCTCCCCCGGCTTAACTTGAACCCATTTCCTCTCGTCCTATCACTTGTCACTAAGGAGAAGAGGTCAAGTGTCCCATTTCAGCCGAGTGCCAAAACTGAAGGTCCTTCTTTATGTTGCTGTTCAAAATGCATCCATTCCCAAAGTTGCAAATAGAAAAAGGATCAAAATAACCTCCCCCCTTACCCCAAAACAAAACCCAAGTGTCTGAACTTGGTCACTACACAATCTAAGAACTGCACTGTTCAAAGGTCTCTAGAATATTCCCAGTTTGGGAAAACTATTTCCCACTCTGTTTAAAAGAAATGAATTACAAACCGCCTCAAGCTGCCTCTTAGCTTGATGAAATGCTTTGCATGAACGGAGACCTCAGATGTTCTGAAATCATCTGCAAAGAGGTGTGAATAAACGAGCGCTCTTCTGACCGGGTCCTGCAGAGAATAAGGTAGGAGTACAGGACTCGATCGGGGAGAAGGAAGGATTGGTGACTGAAGCAGCCAAAACAGAGAAGGAAGGAAGGAAGGAAGGAGAACATAGAGGCACCCCAGAAGATGAGCAGACCATGCTCACGCAAATACTAATTCCAGCCTGCTGCAGCCAACCGCTGGTGCCCCTGCAGGCAGGACACCTGGAGAGGTGACATTCCGATTGTGCTTGTGGTCCACAAGCTGGACAAATGAAATCCAAGTTCTCCAATTTTGCAGCCGATTCTTTACAGGAGCTCGCCCTACCTCACCAAAGCACATCCCTGCTCTTGTGGAGTCCTTCACTGCAGATGCAGTGCAGCTCTGCATTTATGCCTTCTTTACTAGAGGTAAAGCACGGACAGTCTCTTCTCTGCCCTACTCCCTGTTTGCACAAAACCTATGGAAACCTCGCTGTCCTGGAGCCCGGTACACGTACAAAGCTGTTCTCCCGCCAGCTTCCTCTCCGGCCGGCTCCCAATTTGTCTGCAAACCACAAGTGTAATTGGAGTTGGCAAATGTTTTGACTTCAAAAAACGTCTGTAACACCTGGAAGACAACGCTCAGGTTTAAGGGGGGAGGAAACAGGGTGATATCCAAATGCTATTGTCACGCTCTCAGCTGCCTGCGCTGAGCTGCCTGAAAAAGAAGGAATCGGTAGCTGCAGGGTCCGGTGAGTGCAGGCGATACGCAGGCATGCACGCAGCTCTGCCTGCCTCTAGCTTCATACCAAAGCAAGTTTTTGAGGTCATTTTAAAACTAGTTAAAAACCCCTTTTGGGAAAAAAAAAAAAAAAATAGACACACCCTATAACATTTGTAGAAAATTAATTCCAAGAACTAGGAAGAAACGGTGATGTGCCATTCCTAGCCAAAACCAGAGACCACGAAGCAGACAAATGATCTAGCAGCTAAGGGCAGCGGATGGGAAAGACTGTTCTGCTGAAGGATGCCGTCGAGGAGACTCCCCCCATGGGCTTCTTCAGCCTCCTCACAAGCTAGACAGTCAGTTTGGATCAAATCCACAGCGGTGCAAATCTGCACGCTCCATTATCCCACAAAGACGCGAGTTCCAGCTGTCTGGACACCCGTTTTACGGTCCCCTCTGCTACGGTTTGCAGTGCTTTAGGAGAAGAGGTGTGGAAAAGAGCACATCGACTGTTGTGGCTGGAGCTATGCCCTGGGAAGGTGTGCTGAGGGTCTGCCCTCCTGGGTTTTGGAAACTTTATCTGAAAGGCTTCAGTGCCTGCTGCTTGTTTGACCTGTTGCAGGAAGAGAAGTAACGGAACCAGCTCACATCAGAGCTGGGACTGTAGAGTCAGGCATCCAGTTTACTATTTTTTATGCAAAAAATGTTTATGGCCACGTCTTGCTGAGTCTGTGAAGGACTGGCTTAGGAGGAAAGATTTATTGCCAGTGGCTTTACCTTGGCAGAGGGTGGAGCAGATTTCCCCCCATTGGTACGTTCTCGCAATTCTGCTCAGTGATGCTCTGCTAGTTACTGTGGCCTTTCTCACCAGCAAGGTACAGCTGAAAACCCATTCCTCTCCCACAGCTTTGGGGGTCACAAATATTAACCCTTAGAAGAGATCTAAAACAGGATAAAAACTGCTAGGATGCAGAAAAATTCTGCGGTAACACTGTGTTTTAGCACATTACATACACCTGAGAAGAACATAAGCCCTGTTTGTCAGCTTCCCCCATCAAGTTTCACCTTTTATTTTCAGTTATTACATTGTTGAAAGCCCTACTTATTTTTTCAGAGGTCAGTTTATCTCTGTTTAATGAATATGTAGATAAAGAGCACAGAAAGTTTGAAAGTCTTATACCAAAGAGGTGAATTGGCCATTTCTGCAAGTCTTTCACTCAAGCCATTTATCAAGGCTGTAATAACAGGCACTAACATATGAGAGATGTTAACAGAGAATGAATGTTAAAAAAAGTAAATGGTTTGCAAGGTGCTCCAACTACAGCCCCAGAGATCAGTCTGATTCGTGTAACAGATTTCCTTCCCTTTCAGGGAAACAATAACTTTTGCATCCTTGCTGCAAAAAGATACAGGCTGCAACTGACATTTTCCCAGTACAAAAGCAACGCACGCACCTAGAAATCAAGTAGCTGTTTTATTTTTACCCCATGCCTACACACATTGCATCCCATCCTTTTTTTTTCCTTGTTGTGTACATACACCGTTTATGCTGTTCAGTACTATATTGAGTGACTTGCTTAAACCTGGACAAATTCTTCTGAGGCAGATTTTGGAAAAAAACCCATCTGGAAAATTTGAGTGATAATTAAGATTGTGACACTGGCATGATTGCCACGTGAAGGGATAGACAGTTTTGTTCATTAAAAAAAAAAAAATATCTCCAGAACTTATGCAAGCAAGAGCAAGTATAACAAAAGCATGCACTGAGCTGTCTCCTATTAACAGCGCAGATCAAATGAGCCAATGCAACTGCTTCTGCTTTGCCTAAATAAATGCCTGGATCAGTCATCAAAGTAGGATTGTTTTCCACAATACACTTCCTTGAGCAACCCAGATAGCCTTTGTGTTGGCCCCAGTAATGATGTAATGGGAAAAACTTACAGGCATTCTGTCAAAGCCATGCAGATTGCTCAAAATACTATTTCCCAAGGCTCCAGCTTTGCAGGTGCGGACTCAGCAGCCATCAAGACTTGCTATGATTAATGACTTTTTCCAACATGTTGCCTTACAATTAATACAGCGAGCTAACTTTTATTAAATTATGGATGATCTATTAGAGGATTCTAATCACCTGCAGGCTCCCATACGTATGGAAGCTGTCGAAACCTATGCAATCTGGGTATCTCAGAGACAAGCCAGTCTAAGCGCTGTATTACCTATATGCATGGTGGTACTTATAGACGTCCTGTCTATATTGCCTTCTGCCTGTTTGCCTTCCGCCCAGCTGCTAAAGGACGACATTTAGGAGAACTACTGCTCCAGTCTCAAAGCCATCAGCCAAAGAGCCAAGGAAAACCATCAGTCCTTATGGGAAGCATCTGAAAACACCCCAGACATTGGAACCAGCAACCCCTCCCAAACATGTCCAAAACCAGGCAGCAGAGAAGGTATCTGAAGTCCCAAGGAAACACCTTGCACAGAGACACCAGTTCAAACAATGCAGTAGCCCAGACAGAGTCACCCAGCCATTACTGGTCACAACTGGAGATGAACAAAACAAAATCGCACTTGATAAAATAGCCTTTCACAAAAAAAAAGCAATTCTTATTCACTTACCCCTCATGTTGTAGCTTGGGACAACCACAAATATTCCAAGTGTCACAAGGCTCCACCATGCGCTCGAAAGTATCCAGCACGCCCCAGAGCAATTCACTTCTGCCTGAAGCAAGGATGAGTCCTAGGACCAGGAACAAGAAGTCATCCAAAGCGCAGCCCTGGTATTTCTGGCAAAACAGCCAGCAAGGTCATCATGTAAAGAGATAGCATCCATAGCCTGCCGTTTCACCCTCAAAGACCCCTTGAAGGATAAAAGCTCGGGGCAGTGCACAGGGTGCCTGGGATGTGAGATTGGCAGTTGATGACTTGCAGCTGATTTTCTCCCCGCAGGTGGAGCCCATCCAGAAAAGCCAGCAAGTCACAGCACACAGACACCCTGACCACCCCAGAAATGCTGGGGAGAGCAGAGCATACCTCTACTGCAGACAGCCCTGGTTCAAAGGGAGCGGTTTCACAGCCGAGGTCTTGTGTATCATCAGATGGAGTGGAAGGGAAGGAGCTCAGCTCCCCTTCCTCCTCTCAGCAAGCCTGTGCTTGCCCATGCCAGCGAGTGGTGAGCCTGTGCCCAGGGGATGTGGCTATTTGCTGCATCGCTGCCAGCTGGATTCAGTGACTGCAGAAACCTCTTCACGCAGGAGGCAAGAGTCATTTTTTTTTTTCTTTTCGCCTCCCACCTTCTCATCTGGGGTTTCTGCTGGACATTGCCTCTTCTCTCACCTGTCCTCAACAAGACCCCCCTCTCGATTCCCTGAGAGCAGATGATGTTGCGTGTTGCCCTAGCTGGGTAAGGAGGCAGAGGTACCTGGAAGATATGGCCTTATCTTCAAGGTGCCTGGTTATGGATCTTCCAAAACAGAATAGATGATGCTGTAGCCCAGGGTAACTAGAGCAAAGAGGCTCTGGCCAATTGGGATGGAAGGGGAGTAATTTAGCCACCTTGGAGAAAAATACGGAAGCTAAAGAGCAAAAAGGAATCCTGGTTGAATTTAGCTCCTCTCTGGAGCAGCACAGTTGTGAGGCTAAAAGCTCCATGTAGTTTCCTTTAATCCAAGAGACAAATTACATCACACTGGGGAGGGTTTTCTGTTGATTTGGGGGAGTTTTGAGGTTGTTTTTTTTTTGAAGTTTGGTGGCAGGGCACATGAGGGACCTATGCCTCTTCACACAGTGCTGCCTCCAGATCACAAGTTGGTAACGGATTCACAGAATCACAGAATAGTCAGGGTTGGAAGGGACCTCTGCAGATCATCTAGTCCAACCCCCTCGCCAGAGCAGGGTCACCTACAAACCTTCAACCTCATTACTTCTGTGTGAGCTCTTACATTGCAGTGTGCCTTACCGCCAAGTTGATGGAAACCTCATCTCAAAGGCAAAAGGAATATAATCCTCCTGGGACAGACCAGAAACGCTCATTATGCATCCCTGCAACTCCCCATGGTCGCACACATCTTGCGGGGAGATGAAGAAGATGTGTGGGAAGCGGGTCTCGCTGGAGACACACAGAGCTTATACAAATCTCAAACATCCACCACTGCATCTGTGGACAAAATTGTCCAGCTACTGCAATGCTGGCATGATGATGCTAGAGACTCATTCATATGCCATGGTAAACTCTGAGAGAAGTTTGAGACGGTTCCCCCTACTTGTTTCCCCCCTGTTTCTAATTAGTTATGGCATAAACCAGGATCTGTGTCTATTAAGTCTTCATCTGCTCCTCCTTATTCCCACATGAAGTCATAATCCTTCATGTCATCCCAACTGTGCACTATGGAAGTGATTTAGGATGTCTCGAAATGGAGGATAATGACTCCAGGTATTGAATAAGTAGAATAACTGTGGAGGAAAATAACCCTTGTGTCACACGCTGCTGGTAAGAAGCACATGCGTTAGCAGGGGGAGACGGAGAGAGAAGCTGATGTATCCACAGAAGAATTTGAAGAACAATCATGAGATTTTACACATGGCAGATGTCTAAGATATTTTGAGAGATTCTTCTCAGAGCCTCTAAGCCACAGCAGGGCCCTGCCACATATTTTGTTCTTCATATAATGATGCTGTGCCATTTCTATTGCACTATTGATGCACTCCTGGGTGGTACCAGCAGGACAAGAAGTGTGGTTAATGGTTGGCTTCAAGGGCCAAGCAGAAATATCAGCCTGCAGTTCAGTCCTCGGCCAAGAACGAGGCACTCAATAGCAAGGAAACAGATTTCTTTTCTAAACAAGGGATCAAAGTATAATGAAGCAGCGGACAAATCCTAATATCTTCCAGCCAGATGAAGCAACAAGAGGCAGTTTGGTAGTAATAGCCCATGGTAATCACAGAGGCAGTAACTGGGTACCAATAAAAGTTGTCACAAGTTATCTCGCCCCATTTCCAGTATGGATAAAAATTGAGTACAACAGTTGGAAAAAACTAGCTCTGACCTGCAAGGCAGCGCTTGCTTGCCAGATCCTTCCAAAGTCTGGCTGCTGTGGTCATTCTGCAATCATCTTCCTTTAATTGTTATATGGGATCTGGACCTTTGAGAACAGCCGTAACTTGTGCAACTTTAAGCTAAACTTGCCTTGAAAATACTGCCAGACAGAGACCACCCTTGCTGATGGCGCCCTTCATCTGTAATATAAAGCCTTGACAGCGAGCTATTAAATATTCAGCTTGACAGCTTTTTGAGAGGGCACCCTGCACTCACTGCATTTGGGTTTTTCCTTATCAACCTTCTGAGCCCACAGAGAGGTGTGGGTTGTTTTGGGTTTTTTTTTGGGGGGGC
>VZSZ01002342.1:81235-109209 GCA_013398815.1 Ibidorhyncha struthersii | reverse complement strand
CAAGGCTGCCTTGGCTTTCCTCATTTCATCCCTGCATACCTTGACAGCACTGTTATACTCGTCCGAAGCGGTCAGTCCCTTCTTACACATACTGTAAACTTCCTTCTTCCACCTGAGCTTTTCCAGAAGCTCCCTGCTCAGCCATGCAGGTCTCCTGCTTCCCTTGCCTATTTTCTTGCTCTTAGGGTCGCACCAATCCTGAGCTTGGAGAAGGTGATGCTTAAATATCAGCCAGCTCTCTTGAGCCCCCCTACCTGCTCGAGCCCTCACTCATGGGATTTCTCCAAGCAATTCCTTGAAGAGATCAGAGTTAGCCTTCCTGAAGTTTAAGGTTTCAACCCTACTTGTCGTTTTGTGCATACTGCAATTAATCCTGAACTCTATCTTCTCATGACCAGTGCAGCCAAGTCTGCCCCCAACCTTAGAATCATAGAATCGTTAAGGTTGGAAGGGTCTTTAAGATCACTGAGTCCAACCATTAACGTAACCTGACAAAACCACTTCTAAACCATATCTCGAAGTACCACGTCTACCCTTTTTTTAAAAACCTCCAGGGATGGCGAATCCACCACCTCCCTGGGCAGCCTATTCCAATGTTGGATAACCCTTTCAGTGAAAATTTTTTTCCTAATATCCAACCTAAACCTTGCCTGGCTTAACTTGAACCCATTTCCTCTTGTCCTATCACTTGTCACTAGGGAGAAGAGGTCAGTCCCCATCTCTCCACAACCTCCTTTCAGGTACTTGTAGAGAGTGATAACCTTAACATCCTCCACCAGTCCCTCTTTGTTTGTCAGTACTAGGTCCAGTAGTACACCTCTCCTTGTGGGCTCCTCCACCACCTGAGTCAAAAAGTTATCCTCAATGCACCGGAGGAACCTCCTGGACTGTACATGCCTAGCTGTGCAGCCTTCCCAGCAGATATCAGCGTAACTGAAGTCCCCCATGAGAACCAAGGCCTGTGATTGTGAGGCGATTCTCACCTTCCTGTACAAGGCCTCATCAACTTCCCCATCCTGATCAGGTGGCCTGTAGTTAACACCCACAGCAGTGTCTCTCATGCTACCCTGCCCCTTGATCCTTACTTACAAGCTCTCAACTCGCTCTTACTCCCCCGCTCTGGGAGAGTTCAATATATTCCGGTTGCTCCCTCACAAAAATAGCAACTCCACCACCTCGCCTTGCTGGCCTATCTTTCCTAAAGAGAACACAGCCCTCCATGACAGCACTCCAGTCATGTGAACTATCCCACCATGTCTCAGTAATTGCAATGAAGTCATGGCCCTGTGACCGCACACAGACCTCTAACTGCTCTTGTTTGTTCCCCATGCTGTGCACATTAGTGTACAGGCATTTCAGAGACGCCAATGAGTGTGTAGTTTTTGCCCTAGAGGGGTGGTGGGCCTTCTGATTCTCAAAAATACTAGCACTCTGCCCACAAGTGCTGAGCTACTACACCGGGACGCCTCTCTAGCAAGCCCAGTTACATCCCCATCCTCCTTCCAATCTAGTTTAAAGCTCTCTCAGTGAGCCCTGCTAACTCCAGTCCAAGAACCCTTTTCCCGCTGTGAGACAGGCTTTTCCCATCTGCTACCAGCAGGCATGGTGTTCTGTAAATCAGGCCGTGGTCAAAGAATCGAAAGCCCTGCCAGTAGCACCGTTGGCTCTTCCTGTTTACCCCTAATTGGAGCATTATCAGTGCTCTGGCAAGAGGTAGTGGGGTACATGACATCAAGAAAAGCCATTAAGCCCATGGTTTTGATCTTATGGAGCAGAGGAAGTGTTCAAGGTCTAATGTNAAAGTCTAGTGTAACAGAGGACGGGGGCTGAGGTGCAACATTTAAGACTACAGGTGTTTGAATCCAGAGGTGAGCCAGATTGGGGTGAAAGGAGGCAGCTGTGAGTTAGGATGGCTTGTGGTTCATGAATGTGTCAGCAGTGTGTGTTGCAGTCACAGTGCCTTGGCTGATTATGACTGAAACCTGGAGAGCAGGATCTGTGAATCTGCCAGTGTTTTGGAAGAGCAGGTTTGGAGAGGCAAGTCCATGGCCATTTCCTTTCCACGTGCTCTATGTAGAGATTGTTGACTGAGAAGACCACCTTCCCAGCACCTGGGGATTGCTGTTTGACTTCTGTAAGGGCAGTTTGATACAGAAGAAGTCCATGGCTTTCTGTGCTGCCTGCAATCAAAGTCTGTGAGTTTCTGCTCTAATGAGTCCTGGTGGGAACACATTGTCTAACTACGTTTCTGGTCTCGCATCTCACACTGGGCTCCATTAAAACTCCAAGTAACTTTTCTTTGTGCTTCTGCCTGTCATTTTTTCAAGGCAGCTTGCCAGATTTTGCCACAGATACAAAGTAACTGGGAGACAGCACCACATTCCTCAAGGGGCTCATTAGAATGCTGACAGCCATAATGAGCTCAGTGTTTGATTTTCTGCCACTCCCCATAGAGCTGTAAGCATTCTGTAGCTAATTAGGGAGCTCTCAGATGTGTTTCAATGAATACGTACAGTATAATTTTTGTTTGTCATTTGTTTTAATTTTGCATGACAAGAAGAATAGAAATGAAGCCATTTTGAAATGAAATTAGCCCGGCTTATGTCCCAGAGGGAATAAGGCAGAGAGAGGAAAAGTATCTTTGTGATCAAGCAACAAGTGGCCAGACTCAAACTTTGATTCATGTGCTGGGAATAAGACAGTTCTTGTTACAGTCTATTCCCCTGTCACTGCAGCTCACAGCATTGTCAAAGGCTTTATTTGCAAAGCCTTTGTCTGCTCTAATTAGCACTGTCTTTACCTGTTGCACTAACTATGCACAGAAGCAGGAGAAATATTCATCACCATTGCAAAAGAATTTGAAGGCTTTTTTTAATGAAAGAAAGAAAAAATTTTAATTAAAAAAAAAAAGTGGTATCTTTTATTCTGGTCCTACTGAGCTCCAGTTTCCTCAGGACATGAACCCTGAAAAGAGCTGGCTCAATGGAGAGATAGACAGGTGACAGACATTTTCAGGGGCAATTAGTCTAAGGAATGTTTAAACAATGGTATGAACAGAAATAAATTAAGAAGAGCTGAAGGCACATGCAGAAGAGAATGCCATTGGCTTGCCAGATAATTTAGCAGGTGGACAGGAAAACTGAGTATTAACATAATTGATTGGTTCAGGAATTACAGAGTTAATGAGGTTGAGCTATAGATAGCAGCATTTGCTTGGGATGGCATTTTTTCTCTAAAGTTAACATCTTTTTCCAACATTTCCATGACAGAAACATGGGAATTTACAACAAAGAAATTTCAAATGTGAACAATGGATTCAGCTGAAATAAAAGGATGAGGTTTTTTTTTGGAAATGTCAAAGTAATTGTTGGAACTGTTCATTTATTTAACAGTTGGAACTGTTCATATATTATTTATAGCCAATAGAACTATTGTCAGCAAAACAAAACAAAAATGTAATCATTAGCTCATGAATCTATAATCAATGGACAGATGGGAAAGAGGCAAATAGCACCATTTCTTACAGTTAACAATGTAAAAAAAAATCTTTTAATGGAGTGAAGTAGTATTTCATTCTGAAGTTTATTGCTTGTTTCTTGCTTTTTTTATTAAAGTGTTTGGAACACTTCACTTTTGGATATCAGTACTTATTCCAGGGATGCACCAAAGTATCTTTCTTCTCCAAGCCTTGCATGTTCTGACCTTTCTGGAAAAGTACACAAGACTCCAGCTGATGTTCTCGGCAGACTGACTTTTGAGAGAGCCTACATAGGCAGCTTGGACTTGAGGGTGTATTTTGAGTGAACTTAGTAGGTTTAGCTGAAATCCACCAAAAGCCTTTCTTCCAGTGTTTTCATAATACAAGAGCCTGTTGTGATTTCAGTATCACTAGTCATTTGCAAAATCCTGCAACTGGGACAAAATAAGCTCCCTCCAGATGCCAGGCTGGAGTTCTGGTGAAGAATGTCTCAGCAGTGTGCACTTCAGATGATGAAGGCAGACTGTATATTGTGCAAAATAATTAGAAACTGCTTGCTATATGCAGAAATGCCTCTTGTCAATTGTTGGGGGAGAAACAGGAAAGTTGTATTTTCCATTTTCCATGTTCATTCTCTGTTTTTGTTTTGGACCCAGTGCTTGTTTCTTAGGGCCTACACTAATGTCTTTGACAGACACAACGTTTAAACTGCATTTGGGCACCTACAGCATTTCCTGAAATTCAGAAAGGGTAGAATTCATGAGATTAGAAATTCAAGGGCAGGATTTACTTCAGTATTAAGAAATATACATCAAGGCATCTATGAGCACATTTCCCAATAGTCATTGGAGATCCAGCCAATACAACCATTGAGTTTCAGGCATGCTTTGTTTGATTGGCAGATAGATTTCTACTTCAGGGACATCTAGGTTCTACACGACATTTTGGTTTCTTACAGAGAGGTGCCTGATTCCCTTTATGATGTCTCAGGATACCTGAAGACAAGCCAGTGGGTCTGGGTCAGAAAGAGCAGAAAGACGACTTTTGTCCTTCTGGATTGACACATAGAAGCCCACCTGGCTATCCCAAGGCAAATCCAGTGGCCCTAGATACCTAAATTTTGTCACCTGATTCATTCTTCTAGTGCAACCCAGATTCCCATCTTGTCAATGGCCAGAATGGTTAATAACAACCCTTTTCTTGTTGTGCAGGAAACCGGGTTGTGTTTATACAGCTGAAGAAGTGGACAAAATTCAGCTCCAACACCTGTGTTGCACTCACTTTTTCCAGTGTTCCCTCAGCCTGATTTCTGTCTTTGTAAACAGAAAAGATGTGTGGTCATGTTCTTTTCCCTGAAAATCGATGACTAAAGATAACCTACTGTGGTGGATTTCTCCCAGCACAGGCAGTAGCAGTGTCTACCTTACTGGTTTGCCTTAGGGTGGGGGTGTGCTTCAGAAGAGAATCTCTAAATTATCCTCTCTAGCTGTATTGTTTCAGCTTATGGAACAGCTTGGATGGACATGAACTGTTTCTGTTTTTTTGAGCACTTTGTACATTCACTTTGTACAGTGGAATCGTGTCTCTAGTAGCTGAGCACACACTGTTTTGACCTACCCACCTTATCCTATTGTACTAAATGGTCTCTCACTGTAGCAGAGCTAACAGCTTCTTCAAACTGATAAAATAGTGTCCAGGTAGGAGTGACTTCCACCCCCTAAGGCATGGATGGTGGGATATCCCACCACTATGTAGCACTTGTTTGAGCATCTACTCTGAACATCACACAGTGCATCTGTGGCCCTGAATTTATGTGTGCGCCTATGTGGCCCTGAATTTATGTGTGCGCCTATGTAGGACCTTTTTTTTTTCCTGTTCAAAAATTCTAAACTATTATGAGGGCTATACTTAGTCACAAAAAAAACCCAAAGTCAAACAAAACAAAACCAGGAGAAAACATCTATGACGTGGAGCTGAGGATTTGCATTGTAGCACTGAGGGTGTTGCTTGAGAGCCATTGCATGTTTGACACTGCAGAGCTTACCTAGGCACTGTTGGATGACTGTGTAGAGCAGAAAGAACAAAACCTGTTCCAGTCTTATTCAAGTTGTCTCTTGAAAGGGTTTCTTGGAGTGATCTACTCTACAAATGTGTTTGTTTCACTCCAGATGGAGACAAGTAATTAAGAGTCAATTCTACCCTGTGGACATTCAGAGGACCAGGTGCCAAGGATGAACAGAAGAGTTATTTGAAAGAATAAAGAAAATCCATTTCTTTCTGGAAAAGACAAACTGCAGGAGACTTTGTAGAGAAGAATCTATTTTCAGCAAAATGGGTACAAAACGTATTTTCCTTTCCCAGTTCTTTTAGTAAGAAAAAGCCCAATGCTTAGTTTCCATTTGCTGATGAAGACACCCCAACGTAGGTGTCATCATGTGTTCCAAATGTCTGGAGTTACTTCATAGCCAGTGAAGAAGTCTTCATTACAGGGAACAGCATGATTCAGCTGTATTGTCAGCGTGGGCAAGAATCAGATGAAGATGAGGATACATAACTCTAAGTATCCAAATGAAGATGTAAATTGGGCATTTAAACTTTCTTTTTTTATCCCTGCATGTCCAGTTAATACAGTTACAGGAATTAAATGAGCTATGGTGTCAAAGAATGACAGCATATACCACTGCACAAATTCCTGGAGGCTAGCAAAATATTCTGTAGTCCTAGCAGTATACATTGACTTATTCTTCCAGTCTTGCATATACAGTAAAGGTTACCTAAAGAATCAAGTTGCCAAATAAGGTGAGGCTTCAGTCTGACCTTCCATGGATATTCTTGGGTGGGACTACTCCTAGTTGAACTGAGGAGACGTTAACAGACCTATGTCTGGGCACCCAAATCCTGGTATTTATTTGTGAGTCAGGCATCCGGTGGTCAGAGCAATCAGTGGAGCCAAAGAAATGATCCAACTGATCACATATAGGTGCTCTTGCTATGGGGACCTGAATGTTTCTCTCAAGTCCTTTCATTTTCTTGCTCTCCGCTCTCCAGTGAGAATATTTGAAGCATAGAGGCATAACTCACATGAAGATACCAATATTACAAAACCCAGATGCAAGTGAGATGCATCCTTAAAGTCATGAAATGATTTCCACACATGAAATGAATGAACAAAATCATAATGTGGCCTTGCAGCAAAGAAAGCTAATGGTGTCCTGGGCTGCATTAGGAGGAGTTCCATACAGCCCAAGAGCTCTCAATCCCCAGGTTTAAGAAATCACGAAAGCAAGGCCAGAGGCCAGCACGACTGAGTCGAGACGTGCTGGTCAAACTAAAGGGCCAGAAGGAAATGCAAAGGCAATGGAAGCAAGGACAGGTATCCTGGGAAGAGTACAGGGACACTGCCCAGTTGTGTAGGGATGGGGTCAGGAAGGCCAAGGCACAGCTGGAGCTGAACTTGGCAAGGGATGCAAAGAATTATAAGAAAGGCTTCTATAGGTATGTCAGCCAGAAAAGGAAGGTCAGAGAAGGTGTACCCTCCCTGATAAACTCAACTGGCAAACTGGTAACAATGGACGAGGAAAAGGCTGAGGTACTCAACAACATTTTTGCCTCAGTCTTCACCAGCAGTGTCTCTTCCCACACCTCTTGAATGGATAGACTTCAAGGCAGGGAACAGGGGAGCAAAGTTCCTCCCCCTGTAATAGAAGACCAGGTTCTAGACCACCTGAGGAACCTGAACATACATAAGTCTATGGGACCTGATGAGATGCATTCCAGAGTCCTGAGGGAATTGGCTGATGTAGTCTCCAAGCCACTCTTCATGATATTTGAAAAGTCATGCCAGTCAGGAGAAGTCCCTGGTGACTGGAAAAAGGGAAAAAATGCACCCATTTTTAAAAAGGGTAGAAGGGAGGACCCTGGCAACTACCAACCTGTCAGCCTCCCCTCTGTGCCTGGGAAGACCATGGAACAGATCCTCCTAGAAGCTCTGTCCAGGCATATGGAGGACAGGGTGGTGATTTGGGACAGCCAGCATGTCTTTACTAAGGGCAAGTCCTGCCTGACCAGCTTAGTGGCCTTCTATGATGGAGTGACTACATCAGTGCACAAGGCAAGAGCTACTGATGTGATCAATGTGGACTTCTGTAAGGCTTTGACACAATCCCCACAACATCCTTCTCTCTAAATTGGAGAGAGATGGATTTGATGGGTGGACTGTTCATTGAATGAGGAATTGGTTAGATGGTTGCATCCAGAGGGTAGTGGTCAACAGTTTAACATCTAGATGGAGATCGGTGATGAGTGGGGTCTCTCAGGGGTCTGTATTGGGACAAATATTGTTTAAGATCTTCATCAATGACAGACAGTGGGATTGAGTGCACCCTCAGCAACTCTGCAGATGACACCAAGATGAGTGGTGTGATTCTGATGCCTGAGGGATGGGACGCCGTCCAGAAGGACCTGGACAAGCTTGAGGAGTGGGCCCATGTGTACCTCATGAGGTTCAACAAGGCCAAGTGCAAGGTACTGAACCTAGTTCAGGGCAACTCCTAGTATCAATACAGGCTGGGGATGAAGTGATTGAGAGTAGCCCTGTGGAGAAGGACTTGGGGGTACTGGTGGATGAAAAGCTGGACATGACCCAACAATGTGCACCTGCAGCCTGGGAGGCCAACCATATCCTGGGCTGCATCAAAAGAAACCAGCAGGCTGAGGGAGGTGATTCTGCCCCTCCACTCTGCTCTGCTAAGACCTCACCGGGAGTACCATGTCCAGCTCTGGAGTCCTCAGCAAAGGAAAGACCCGTTGAAGTGGCTCCAGAGGAGGGCCACAAAAAGGATCAGAGGGATGGAACACATCTCTTATGAAGGCAGGCTGAGAGAGTTGGGGCTATTCAAACTGGAGAAGAGAAGGCTCTTGGGAGACCTTACTGTGGTCTTTCAATACTTAAAGGGGACTTACAAGAAAGACGGGACAAACTTTTTAGCATGGCCTGTGTGCACAAAGGGTAATGGTTTTAAACTGAAAGAGAGTAGATTTAGACTAGCTATAAGGAACAATTTTTTTTATGATGAGGGTGTTGAAACACTGGGACAGGTTTCCCAGAGATGTAGTAGATGTCCCATCCCTGGAAACATTCAAGGTTAGGTTGGAAGGGGCCCTGGTCAACCTGATCTGGTTGAAGATGTCCCTGCTCACTGCAGGGGGTTTGGACTAGATGTCCTTTAAAGGTCCTTTCCAACCCAACCCAAACTATACTATGATTCTATGAGTGTTTCTATCAGGTTGAGGGAGGTGATCCTTCCTCTCTATTCAGCACTGTTGTGGCCACATGTGAAGTACTGTGGGCAGTTCTGGGCTCCCCAGTGAAAGAGAGACATACTGCAGAGAGTCCAACAAAGGGGCGTGGAGATGATGAAGGAACTAGAACATCTCTGCTGTGAGGAACGGCTGAAAGGGTTGTGACTGTTTACCCTGGAGAAGAGAAGGCTCTGGTGGGATCTTATCCATATATATAAATACCTGAAGGTAGGCTGTAAAGAGAACAGAGCCAGGTCCTTTTTGGTCGTGCACAGTGATGGGACAAGAAGCAATCGGCACAAACTGAAACATGAGAGGCTCTGTCTGAACATCAGGAAACATATGTGTGAGGGTGACTGAGCACTGGTACAGTTTGCCCAGAGAGGTTATGGAGTCTCTGTGCCTGGAGATATTAAAAAAGCATCTGGAACTGGTCCTGAGCAAGTGGCTGTAGGTGGCCCTGCTTGAGCAGAGGGGTCGGATCGGATGACCACTGGAGGGCCCTTCCCATCTCAACCATTCTGTGATTATATGGTTCTAGGGTATTGTCAGTATGCAACACAGAGTAGAAAACAGCTGTAAACCATGCACTGGTGACCATTTGCATGCAAGGCTTCCTGTTCATGACTCATAGTTCAGTGATTTGCAGATAGTGACCTAACAGTCATAGGTAATCATGGTAAGAAAGGCTAAGCTGGTTGCAGCACAGAAAACAAAGGTTTGGGTGATACAACCAGAGTAGGAAATGGAAGTGGTGTTCAGTAGGGAGGTGGTGTTCAGAAGGGTGGCCTCCCTGAGAAGATACCAGGGGCTGCCTTTGTGCTGCCCTGATGCCAAACACAAACAGTTCTAGCCAGCTTGAGAATGGACCCACCTCATACCAGGGTTAAGCCAATCAGTGGAGCTGGTGGCATCTCTCTGAAAAAAATATTTAAGAAAGGGCAAAATGCTGCATGGCAGTGAGGAGAGGTGAGAAAAGTGTGAGAAACAATTCTATGAACACTAAGGTCAGAGAAGAAAGAGCAGGAGGTGCTCCTGGTTACAGATCAGATATTCCCCTGCAGCCCAGAATGAGACCATGGTGGAGCAGGTGGATATGCCCTGGAGGAACTGTGGCCTGTGGAGACCCCACACTGGAGCAGGTTTATCCTGAAGGACTGTGGCCCATGACAGCAAGCCCATGCTGGAGCAGGGAAAAGTGTGAGGAGGTAGGAGCAGCAGAAACAAAATGTTACAAACTGACCACAATCCCCATTCCCTATCGCCCCTGTGCCTCTTAGGTAGGAGGTAGAGAAGTCAGGAGTGAAGGAGTGAATTTGAGCCTGGCAAGAAGAGGGTGGTGGGCAGAAGGTGGGTTTTTTTGTCTTTGTTTCTCATCATTCTATTCTATTTTACTTGGCAATAAATTAAATTGATTGCCCCAAGGTCAAGTCTGGTTTGCCTGTGATTGTAACTGCTAAATGATCTGGTCTTTATCTTGACCCATGAGCTTTTTCAACTTATTTTTATTTCTTGCAAAATATAAAATTTACTGATTTGCCAGAAAGAAAAGATCAAACCAAAGGGAACTAAGCAAGTTAACAACAAAAGATCACAGAAAACTGTAGGTCATTGGAAGGAAAATTGTTAACATAAAAAGGTAGAATGAGAGATTTTTGGTGCTCTGTGAATGAAGTAACTGACAATAGGGCAAACTGCTCAATGGATAGCAAAAGAACTAATAATTTTATTGCTACAAACTACTGATATTTGTATAGGTCACTGATGTTTGCAACAAGATATGACAAATTCATTTTAGGTATGCATTAGAATATCATATGCAATTGCATATGTTACTATCACTGAATAGCAAACATTTAGCATCAATATTTTTGTGTATTTAAAGATATCAAATAATATATTTTTTATAGTGTGCACAGATAAAATTACATTTGAATATGCTTATGCCGGAGAGAGACTCTCACAACCTAATTTTTAAACTACTGAAATAATAAATTTTTGTGGTTTTGTCAAATGTTTGTTAATGCAGCTGGCTTGTTTAGCAAAGCTAAAGCATCACAGCTCAAGACCTAAGCAGAATGACATCATGAATGAACCATGGAAGCAAGGGTAAGACAGGGTTTAGCCCCAAACACTTCCACTAAGAAGAGCTTAGGTCTTCTGGTGTCTGCAGCCTGCTAAGTAGGGGTATAAGCAGAGACTTGGCCTGAAAACACACTATAATATTAAACAAATAGAGCGATAACACTGATGATCAGAAGATACCAGGCCATCAGGGGAGAGAGCAGTAATCCTATGTCTGCGGACCCTGCTGTAAGCCCCCACCCTAGCCAGGATTCAGCTGCCAGTGTATCAAGGACCTAAGACATGCCTCTTTATGGCACAGCTGTTTAATCATCACTCAGCTACAAAAGATCTGTGAGGAAGTCTATAGAGGAAAAAAAAGGAGTACTGTCTGATTACAGACAGAAGTGGAATTGTTGAGATGTGACCATTGCTAGCTCAAGGATTCAAAAACACACAAAAACCTCACAAAATGTCTAAAATCTAAAAAAGGAGGAGGGATACAAGTCAGGCTGGTCAGGGGCTGGTCAGGAATCACCAGCCCATTCAGTCCATCACCAGTGTATGATGGGTTGACCTTGGCTAGCTGCCAGGTGCCCATCAAGGCACTCTATCACTCCCCTTCTTCAGCTGGACAGGACATTGTGCAAATGCCTCTTGAACACTGAAAGGCACAGGGTATTGACCACATCTCCAGGAAGGCTGTTCCAGTATGTGACCACCCTCTCGGTAAAGAAAAGTTTCCTAATATCAAGTCTGAACCTCTCCTGACGCAGCTTTGAACCATGCCCATGCGTCCTGTCACAATACCAGGGAGAAGAGATCATCACCTTCCTCTCCACTTCCCCTCCTCAGGAAGCTGTGGAGAGCAATGAGATAACTCCTCAGCTTCCTTTTCTCCAAACTAGACAAGCCCGAAGTCCTTCACCCACTCCTCATAGGATATGCCTTCCAGCCCTTTCACAGGCTTTGTTGCCCTCCTCTGGATGCATTCAAGTATCTTCAGCTCCTTCTTAAATTGTGGGTCCCAGAACTGCACACAGTAAAGGGGAGGCTGCACCAATGCTGAATACAGTGGGATAATCCCCTTTTTGACTGGCCAGTTATACTCTGTTTGATGCAGCCCACGACATGGTTTGCCTTCTTGGCTGCCAGGGCACACTGCTGACTCCTACTGAACCTGCTGCCAACCAACACTCCCAGATCCTTTTCTGCAGAGCTGATTTCCAGCAATTCCTCTCCCAGTTTATACTTGTGCCCGGCACTACTCCATCCTAGGTGCAAAATCTGGCATTTGGACTTACTAAATTTCATCCCATTAATGATTGCCCAATGCTCTGATCTATCTAGATCCCTCTGCAAGACCTCCTATCCCTCAAGACAATCAACAACACCTCATGGTTTAGTATCATCAGCAAAGTTGCATTCAACTCCTGCATCTACATCACTGATGTTTACCTCTTCCCCTGCTCTTCCCTTCTCCTCATGAATATCTTCCACTGCAGAGGTGTAGTGACATTGAAGATATACAGTCAGTGCTTCAAATGATCTCTGGCTGATCGCCATGAGGTCTGGTACCCCATGGTGGTCATAGGCCATAACATCATCTAGTTCAGTGGTCTCCAAACTTCTTTGATTGCACATCCCATCAGTAAAAAATTTTTGAGCACACCTCCGAATATACGTGTATTTATTTATTTATAAAGGATATACATATACTACTTTACTAACACATTATGTACATTATGAAACATACATAAAAATAGAAATGAAAACAGGATGAGATGAATATAAAATAAACACTTTAAAAATATTTTTAAAATATTAATGGTACAAAAATATTTTCTTCCTATGCCCCAGTGGATTATCTTGTGCACCCCACTTTGGAGACCACTGATATACTTCATCCAAATGTCGTTGTAGAGACGGACACGACACCGAACATCAAGTTGCAGCAATCCCTCTTTATTTTACAAGCAGTGCCTTTCTATATACGCTACCATTCTACTTTTGTCCAATCCACTCTCACATTGCACACCATCCAGCCAATACAATTGTTGATCACACGCTGTCCATGCTCTGGTCAAAGCCAGGATGTTTAACAGCCCTTAGAATGTTTATCACTGTGTTCAGTAATCTAACAGTTCCTCAGCCTTGTTTGCTCAGCTCTTCTCAGGACTTCCCAGTCTCTTCAAGGGTATGCGGATATCTGCTCAAGGTCAATGTTAAACTTGCATTCTGATCCCTCGGACCAGCCGAGGTCTCCCACATCCAAAGGCATTGCTGAGCACTATGCTAGTTATGCACTGTAAAGGTCCCTGTCACGTACCTAGAGTACCAAGAACTTTCTGAAGATATGAATTTTCTAAGTCTAGATTAACTTCAGGGATGCTGTCAACATGGCCCAACTTGCCTTTCTTGGCTTTGAGAGAGCTGAAGAACTTTCTAAATGGAAGTAGAAAGGAAACCCTGGAGTGGTCTCATCCATTCGACCTCTCTGAGCAGTCTTTGGCCTGATCAAACCACTAAAACTCTCTGAGACTTCATCTTGAGAGCTGCCTTGAAGTTTTTCTGCAGAAAGGATCCTAGGAATCATCTAATTTTCCTGCAAAGTGACTTGTCAGAGGGACAGAACCGTGGACTGAAAAGTTGCTACTCAAGCTGGCAGCATAGACATGCTGCAAGGGTAGGGTTAATTTACCTTAACACAGTTGTCTAATGGTGTTTGAGACTTCCTACGATATTCAAGACATTCATGGGTCTGGCACAGGGCTTGCGGGATAGTCCCACCTTATCACCCCCTGAAGTATCATTTGGAGGGCAGATGTGCAAAAATGTCACTAGATAGCAATATTCAGACATCAGTATTCAGGCAATGGACTCCTCCCACTTCTGGTGTCTTCCATGTTGGTGTCCCCATCTTTGTGAGGTGCCCAAGTTCTGATCTTCTGATTCCCCAGCTACTAGGGGGAGACCAGGTCAACACAGCCACTGAGGCCAAAAGAGTGTTTCAGGTCACTTTAGAGGAGACCTGCATTTGATCAGATTAATTACTCTGCTGGTTTAATTCACTTCACTAAGTGGATCTGTATTGACTGTATCAGGTGTTGAGACACCCACCTCACAGATACAAAGCTCCACTGTACACGCCTAAATCCAGAAGTCTGTATCTGCAGCTGCTTCCCCCCTCTGCATCTTAGGATGACTTACATCGGTACTTCATGTCCTTGTCACCCCCATTGGCTGATCATTACAAGCCAGCATCCTTTCCAAAAAAGAAGGTACTTATGGAGCCAAGAAAAAAAGTGGCATAAATCTTCCTAAGTTTTTGTGACCTCTGAATTTTACTTCTAAGTTACACCTGTTTGCTTCATGCATGGCCAAAAAGGATCCATGGGATGGGGTTTATTTTTGTTTAGACTGATGGCTAAACTATTATATAAATCACCCTTTGGAGGGATCAGTATTCGTCTCTTGACTGAAGACAGTCCTTGAACCACTTGGATTTAGACTATCACCTGGGATGAATCCTGTCCTTAATCCTGTCCTTACCTTGCAGGTCATGCAGGTGTTGGGTTTGACAACATGGAATATACCTCGGGACTTTTTGCTGAGATTCTTGAACCCTTCTGAAACCACAAAAGAAGCCTGGATACCCTAAGGTATAAATTGCTGTTATGTATCTATATGTAGGGAACTGGATCAAAGCTCCACAGTGTTGATATTAAAGACAGGTAAGATGAAACATATTCACTGCTGTCTAAACTTTTTCTTCTTGGAATGAACCATAAGCCCAGTCAATTGAATAAGCCAAGAAAGAATGCATGTTTGTGACAAACAATTACGCTCCCAGAAGACCACAAAGGACCTCTCTAGGGAGGTCATCTTGAGAAGGGAGAAAACTAGAATAAACCAAATTAAATAGCACTGATGTAATGACTCACACAGGAAAAGCTCTGAGAAGAAGCTAGGCTGCTAGGCTGGTATTCCTTAAAGGAATTGCAAAATGAAAGCAATGTTAATGGCACTGAATTACGGATTTTCTTTTTCTCTTACTAGGCAGTTAGTGTTGAACCTTTTAGAAATATATACTGTACTTGGAAAATAAGGTTATACACGCTTTTAACTAGCATACATGTAAAATATCTTTTTTGCTGGATACAGGTTATTTTAAGAAAAAGCTATATACTTGAAATGTCACAAAAAAAGATGTGATTTTATCAGTTACAAGACAGGTCACTGAAACCCATGCATAGGAAAATCTCAGAAGAGAAGGCATCTCAGGAGGATAAGGTCTGTTCTTTGGCTAAAAGGCAATGCCAAGGGATTAGGTGACAGAACAATAACCAGCTAATATGATCCGAAAGATATTTCTAAGGATTTGTAAAACAAAAGGTCTTCCTCCCAGGAATAGTTGATTTTCTCAATCTGCATGGTGAGTATTTCTCTCCTTCTTTGTAACAGTACCATAACAAAGATCATCTAAAGGATGACGTATGATCCAGCTCCCTGAAGGGGATGAAAACCTGTCTATTAAGACAATGTCTATTAAGACAATGTATATTGTCTTCTCCCCAGAAGACAGGATTTTCTAGCCCTTGCAAAGTTCTCTAAATGTACTGTCCAATTAATTTAATAGAAATAGCCACTTTATCAATTTAAATATTCTATATTATTACTCCTACTGTTATTATTATCTCTGCTATAACTCAAGATTTGGTGATAGATTCATGTCAGGATTCTTGTTAACCTTTAGTAGTAATTCACACTTCTTTCATTGTAATAGGCATGAATTAAATTTCATTAAAATCGTTGCACAAAAGTCCAGGGAGTATTCATCTCTACAAACTAGACATCCAAATCTGAGGAAGTGTACTGTAAGTAGAGAGAGCAAAAGAGGTCCAGAAGGTAATTTTCAGTCTTAGTTTCACTACCTGCTTAACACAGAGATGAGTTGTCCCTGCCAATACTTATTGTTATTGACTAATTCGAAAAACCTGCTGTGACTAACACAAAAATTGCATGTGTTTTAGGCACCTCATTTAGGGCATTTGGCAGCATAAAATGTCTGATTTAGCTGCATACATACAGGCATCTAGTTCCATTTGGAATGTCCCAGGATTACCTGACCAGCTTCCCATTTTGTCCCCTAGGGGCAATGGTCCTCTACAGTGTCTGCCACTCCTCTATAGATGTCTTATTAGCCTAGGAATTAAAGTGGATCCTTCTGTCAATGTTTAAAAGTCTGTAGAATAACTCAGTGGCATTTTACATGCCTTACAATGTCCTGTTTCAACTCCAGATTGCAGAAAACTATAAATACATCTCCAATCTGCCAACACTGTATCAATGTCCTGGCTACTCAATGGTGCCTAAGATGTTATTAGACATCTATGTGTAAGCAACTGAGGTCTATCCCAGTTGTCCAAATATAAGTTACTTACCATAAGTAGGGTTTTTCTTACTTAAACTGAAATCTACATCTCTGTCTTTTTTTTGGTTAAGGGATAGTTACAGACAATCCAGGAAACCAGTTATGTAATCTCCTTAAAATGAGATGAATCATGTCCTACAAATGCCTTTTATATCCACTGTTCAGGAAGGGGTTTTAGAAGATTTGGTCACCAGGAAAGACACTTGAAGATGGATGAGCAGACTCTTACCTTCTGTTTGTTTCTGGAGATGGATTCCTCTGTTCTTTGAATCACTCCTCAGCAAATGCAGAGGCTAATCATCATGTTCATTTCATCAAGGAAAAATTTCCTCTCTGAAAGTACTAGTTAGTAGCAGCATGATAGCCTACTTAGATTTAGCACCTTATTTTAGTAAGGTAGAATAATGTAAGATGAATTTAACTAAGAATCTGACACCAAGGGCCAGGAGTATTGTTGGGAATTTTAGTTAAACCTTGGTAGTGGAGGTATTCATAAAGGTTACATTCAGTCAAGTGATGCTGCTTTTCAGAGCTCCCCTCGGGAACGCTTATGCTTACATGTTATATCAGGGTCACCCACTGTAAAGCTCCAGTCTTTAACTGTCCACTCACTCTCCCCTGCCGTGTCCCATTTCATTTTAACTGTCTCTTTAGGCTCTGAAGATTAGACACAGAAGGAGAAGAAGGAAGGATCACTGCTTCATGCTCAATAGCTTCTTTTACAGTGTGGATTCACTTGCCTTTACATGTTTAGCGTAGAATTTGAGTATTGCTCAGAAAGGCAGTATCCGGGATACGTCGTGGGTGATAGATCAGTCTCTGCCATATGCATAAAAGCCTCAGTGGGTAAAGGGTATTGGCTATATATAGGGTACCCCTATAATCCAGTGAGTGAAGATGGGAAGAATGATAGATGTTTTCTGAAATAAGATGGGTTTGGTTTTTTTTTCACTGATGAAGGAACTAGTGTCCAGTTTGTGACATTTGTAGGGTTTAGTAATTCATGTCATGCTTGCTGGAACCCGTCTTATTTAAGCTTTAGGAAATTGGGATGGGAATGATGTTATCTAACATCAGTGATTGGATTCAACACCTGATTCGGACCCATGTATAATCATCTAAAAGTAGGTATTAGGATATGTGTACAGATGGCCATTCCTAGCCTACATTAAGAAGACAACAAGAGGAGTAATTAGAAGGTATTGTAGACAACAAAAGGGGTATAATGTATATACAGTTTAACCTGACTCAGGGCATCGCTAACAAAACAGCAACATGGGAAATGACAGGACACTATTGGTAACAAATGGGGAGTGTGTGAGCTTAACAGAACTAATCAACAAGATAGAAATTACCAGAGCAACCATGTCATAAACATCAAGGAAGTCTTTAAATGTAGAAAAACCTAGGCTAATGAGGAAAGGGTAAGCAGGGTGGGCATTTTATTTGAGAGTGGTAGCCAATGGTAAAGGGGAAGAACTCGGGGGAGGGGAAAGAACATCAGGTGATGCAACTCGTGACAGTGACTGTTCAGTACATCTGTCAAAAAAACCTTGCTCCTGATCAGTGGAGTTTGGAACAGGAGAAGAAATGTGTTGCTGTCATAACCATACTTGTGTCTGACACCTTCATGGTTGAGAGACCTGGTGTCTTTTCCTTAAATTTGGTAAGGGAACACCCAGGGGACAGGAAAGGCATTCTGACTTTCTAGTGAAGAACTGTCTTTTATGGGCACGTTGTGCTACTTTAGATGCTCTGGACCACAACATGAACAGGGCTAGTAGATACAGCATAGGAGCTCCACAAGATTCAGTTCCTCTACAGTAAGAGCTGCAAGTCAAACTGAACATAGCAGAATATCTCAACGGAATTGCCATCCTGAGTTTCAAAAAATGGCTTAAATAGAAATGTTTTAGGGTATCAGAGTAATTGTCATGGTTTGGGCGATACAACACAGGATGTACCATATACCTTCTGGAGCACCAGCTGAAGACAAAATGGGATAGAATCATAAAATCATAGAATGGGACACCTTCTACTAGACCAGGTTACTCAAAGCCCCATCCAACCTGGCCTTGAACACTTCCAGGGATTGGGCATCCACAACTTCCCTGGGCAACCTGTGCCAGTGTCTCACCACCCTCATAGTGAAAAATATCTTCCTAATATCTTTTCTAAATCTACACCCTCTCAGTTTGAAGCCATTACCCCTCGTCCTATCACTACATGCACTTGTAAAAAGTCACTCTCCAGCTCTCTTGTAGGCGCCCTTCAGATACTAGAAAGTTGCTATAAAGTCTCCCCAGAGCCTTCTCTTCACCAAGCTGGACAAACACCAACTCTGACAGCCTGTCCTCATAGGAGAGGTCCACCAGTGCTCTGATCATCTTTGTGGCCCTGCTCTGGACTTGCTCCAACAGGTCCATGTCCTTCTGATGTTAGGGTCCCAGAGCTGGATGCAGTACTCCAGGTGGGATCTAACAAAAGTGGAGTAAAGGGGCAGAATCCCCTTTCTTGACCTGCTGTCCACGCTGCTGAGGATGCAGCCCAGGATGTGGTTGGCTTTCTGGGCTGCAAGTACACATTGCCACCTCACGTTGAACTTCTCATACACCAACACCCCCAAGTCCTTCTCCTCAGGGCTGCCCTCAATTCATTCTCCACCCAGCCTGGATTTGTGCTTGGGATTGCCCTGACCCACATACAGGACCTTGCACTTGGCCTTGTTGCACTTCCTGAGGTTTACATGGGACCATGTTTCAAGCCTGTCCAGGTCCCTCTGGATGGCATCCCTTCCCTCCAGCGTGTCAACTGCACCACACAGCTTGGTGTTGTCGGCAGACTTTCTGAGGGTGCACTCAATCCCACTGTCCATGTTGCCAACAAAGATGTCGAACAGCACTGGTCCCAGTACTGACCCCTGAGGAACACCACTCCTCACTGATTTCCCCTTGGACATCGAGCCGTTGACCGCAACTCTTTGAGTGTCACCGTCCAGCCAGTTCCTTATCCACCGAGTGGTCCATTCATCAAATCTATGTCTCTCCAATTTAGAGACCAGGATGTCATGCGGGACAGTGTTAAATGCCTTCCACAAGTCCAGGTAGATACACGAGTTGCTCTTCCCTTATCCACCAATGCTGTAACCCCATCGTAGAAGGCCACCAAATTTGTCAGGCATGATTTGCCTTTGGTGAAGCCATGTTGGCTGCTACCAACCACCTCCTTATTTTCCATGTGCCTTGTCATAGTTTCCAGGAGGATCTGCTCCATGATCTTGCAGGGCACTGAATGTTCTCTGAAGTCTTCCCTGGGAGCACTGTCTCCAATGTTACTGAAGGGAAGGGACACAGCCCGCAGTTGCCGCGGCTCTTATTTGGCCATGAACCTAGACAGTCAAACCTCCACCTGGAGGTTTGCCTCTGTGGGCAAATGACTCCAATACTTCGCTATTCTCATGGTGAAAATGTTTTCTCTTACACATAGCCTGAACATCTTTTATTTAATTCTTTAATTATTAATGCCTATCCATTAACTTTATTCGTCATGCTCCCAACAATCTGCCGCTGTGTCAAGCCTGGTTCCATCTTCCAAATGGTTGCTTGCAGGTATTGGAAAGCTGCTCTTAGGTCCTCACAAGCCTTCCTCTTCTCCTGTCTGAACAAGTCCAGTTCCCTTAACCTTTCGTCAGTGTAGACCCCTATGGTACTCGACTTCTTACAGGCCTCAGATAGAGTATGGTCTATTAAGCACCACCACCGCTCTCTGAGCCTGATCATATAACCTGTCATTACCCATCCAGTTGTCCACTCACTCAGATAATAGCATCCTAACCTGCTGTTATGGTTTGAAGAACCCACAACAATTCATTGTCATTTAGATAGTTATTCTATCACCAAATGACCCCTCCCAGGCTGTGAAGGAGAATCAGAAAAACAAGGAAACACGGGGGTTGAAATATAAACAGATTTAATAGAATAAGACTAAATAATTAACATTAATAATACTAAAGAACCAATATCAATCCTGATACCAGTATAAAATATACAAGGATTATACTCATCAAATTGCATCAGTAGGAAGCTGTGCACTCCCAGCAGTGGATAGCAAATGTCACACACAGAGCGCTACGGCTTCAGGAAGAAGGGAAGGCCTTAGAGGACCTTGCTGTCCTGGTTTGAGGTAAAACAGAACCAGTTTTCTTTTGAGTAATGGCATATTCTTCAGGTAGTGTCTGCTACCAGAGTCATAAAGCAGTTAATGCCAAGGAATGGTATGTAGAAAGGCTCTTGCTTATTCTTATTCCTACAACAGGCAAGCTCAGCTAACCTTGTTATGTGCCTTGTTGGAGGGTTGGAAACAGAAAAGCGTAGAGGGGTCGCACCTTGCATGGAGGAGCTGACAGGACATGTGACCAAAACTGACCAACAGAGTATTCTGTCCCATCTGTCTCATGCTCAGTATATAAGCTGAGGGATCAGAGGGTCAGTTTCTTTCTTCAGTCGTCAGCATCCAAGTAGTTGAATATCTTTTCAACTCATAAGTCTCTCTCTCTCTCTCTCTCTCTCTCTCTCTTTCTCTCTCTCTCTTTCTCTCTCTCTCTTCTCTGAAGGGAGAGGGATTAAAGAGGGCACCTGTTGTTCACCTTAGCAGCCAGACCACTCTAAACCACGAGACTTGCTTGCAGTGGATTTTATCTAATCCTAATGGATTTTGTTCAGTCCTAATAAACAGAGTGGGCTTTTTGAGCCGCTGCAGTGATATTCCTCTCAATGCCAGTATTTCATTTGCTGTGTGGTCATTCCAAAGCCCAAACAGCTGTGAGGTGTTTTATAATTTCCCCAGCTGGCTTTGCTGGGACAATCACAATCTCACCCAATGGAAAGCTACACAGTTTAACATTCTCACAGAGGTGTCTTGTATTCCTGTGTGAATGTGAGACCAATTTATAGCACAGATAGAGTTGAGCAAAAGGTCTGGAGGGAACAGAATGCCTTTTCTTTGTAACTATATTTAGAGAGAAAATAATAGGTGTCCATTAATATTCATGAAAAACCTTTGGGTTTTAACGGCTGGGGAAAGAAAAGAAGCTATAAATATATTTAACGTTATGGATGCTGGTATTAATGGGTGGGACTAGTGGGTGAAATGCACCTCCCTTAAAGGTTTTGATGCCTGCTGTGCAGGTATCTGCAAGCAAGCTAGGTTTCTTGGTTTCCACTGTAGGCAGAGGAGATCTCACTGATATCCTTACTCAACTAGGCGGTGTGTTAAAACCTCCATGAGAAGGTGTCTGCATGGAAGGCAACACAAAGCCTATTAGCTGGTGTCCTTTCACAGGTGACAGAGATCTGTGCAGCAGTCAAGTCTGCTCGCCCTGAAGCAGACAGCAACTTTTGGCCTGAGGGATCAAGCCGGACATGTGCCAGATCCTCTTCACTCAGCAGAGAGGGGCTTCAAGAGACCAGCAGGGCTGTAGGCATCTGCACTACAGAGTTTAACTTCACACAGGTGGAGTTTGAGCTGAATGGTAGAGCTTGACCTTGCACCACAGTAAAACAATGCGCTTTTGACTTTTGGTTACAGAAGGATTCACTGCACCAGGAGATGAACAAGCCTTGGCTGGCCAGGTGCCCACCAAACCTCTCTATCACTTCCTGTCCGCAGCAGGACAGGGGGAGAAAATAGGGATAGGGAGATCGTTCATCATACCATCATGGGCAAAACAGACTTGTCATGGGAAAATGAGTTTAATTTGTTGCCAATTAATAACAGAGTGGGATACTGAGAAATATAAATAAAAGTAAAACCACTTTCCCACCACCTCTCTTCTTCCCAGGCAACTTCACTCTACTTCACTCGTGACTCTTCTACCTCCTCCCCCCTGCGTGGCCCAGGGGGGATGGCAAATGGGGAGTGCAGTCAGTTCATAACAAGTTTTCTCTGCCGCTCCTTACTTCTCATGCTCTTCTGCTGCTCCAGCACGGGGTCCTTCCCACAGGATACAGTCCTTCAGGAACTTCTCCAATGTTGGTCCTTCCCATGAGCTGCAGTTCTTCAAGAATTGCTCCAACACAGGTCCTTTCCATGGGGTACAGTCCGTCAGGAACAGACTGCTCCAACATTGGTCGCCCACAGGTCACAGCTTCCTTCAGGGCATCTCTGCCTGCTCCAGCATGGGGTCTCCAACGGGCTGCACTGTGGATATCTGCTCCACTGTGGTCCTCCATGGGCTGCAGGGGGAGAACCTGCTCCACCATGGTCTTCTCTATGGGCTGCAGGGGACGCTCTGCACATCCTCCCCTTCCTGCTTCACTGACCTGTGTGTCTGCAGGGCTGTTTCCCTCATTTTCCTCACTCCTCTCTCTCAGCTGCTGCACAGCATAAATATGTTGTCACAGAAGTGCCACCAGCATCGCTCATTGGCTCTGTTTTAGGCAGCAGTGGGTCTGTCTTGGAGCCTTGGCTTTGTTTGACATGGGAGTAGCTCCTGGTCTTTTCTCACCTCTGAGGACACCTCTGCAGCTCCACTCCCCCTCCCACCCTCACCCTTGCCACATAAAGCCAATACAAATACCATGTGGGATTTCATAGATCTTAAAGAGTTCAGTGCAACACTATCTCAACAGAAACCTGTGCTTATAGCAGGTCACTAAACTACGGCCAGAGAGAAGAATGCTATGGATTCCTTTCTCCCTTTGGAAAGTCATGTTTACAATAATCAGATGATTAAAGATGGTCTTGTTTGCAAAACCAAGCCATGGTGACAGAATTTATTCTCATGGCAGTTGCAGATGTGTTGTCTCTGTAGGTTCTAGTATTCTTTTCCCCTCCCTGTTTCCTAACTCTTTACCCTACCCAGAAACCACATTATCTTATACCAGGTGACCCGAGTTGGATGTAAAAGTCCCTGGACTGAACCAGGACTAAGTTGTCCTGGACGCTTTTACAAGCATCACATTTATATCCACAGAGAGGTGCATTGTGTCCAGACACAAACCTGGGCTAACTTTCCTTCCAAAGGTGTTCATTACATTCCTTTGACTTTCAGGAAGACTCAGCAACAAACTAAAACTAGACAACTGGGACAGGGCAAAATTCGAAATTAAGACCCCATGGCATCTGGAGTGCTTTCATGCAGGGTGAGCTATCAGTGAAAAGGAGTATAAGTTTCCTGTATGCCATGGGTTATACCCTTAGGCCCTGTGATTGCACCCAAAATATCTTTAGGCAGCTACAGAGAGGCTAAAGTATAGCCCTAGTGGGTGCAGCTGCATTAAACCAGTGCTCAGGTTTCGTAAGGTGTATGTTGTCTTCTGACGGCAGAAAGCTCACCCTGGTGGAGGTTAAACCCAAGAGAAGGTTTTTCTTGCTCCTTGTGGTCTTTTTTTTCCCCCCTCTGTATGTTTGTGTATAAACAAGTCACTAAACTACAACTGTAGATGTACACTCATTGAGTCTTTTATTTTTTTTTTGTTAGGTTGCTTTTGGGGTCCTTTTGCCCCATTCCTGAACCACAAATTCTGCTCCCAGTCAGTCTTGGAAACCAAAATGACAAATCTGGAGCCTGGCCATAGGAGTGGAAGCTTCCCCTGTGCTGCACTGGAGAGGAAACAGAACACAGGAGATACTGGAGAAATCTGGCCAGGTGCTGGGATTACCAGCTGAAATGGCACATACAGAGTGATGCCACATTTTAGCACAGTCACTTATGGACGCAGAACTTTCCTTGGCCATGCAGGAGACTAGTTTCACTTTTCTCCCCTCTCAGAGAAAGCTAGCACTGTCGTCTTGCCCCCCTCCTAAATGAATACTCCAAGGCCGTAGCATCACTTTTTCTCTGTGTGCTTGTGGACATCTCAGCTACTCCTCTTGGAACTGTCCTGTTATCATGCCTGCATTAATTTCTCCATCTGACAGATGCAGAATGCTAATTATCCCATGACTTAGACTCCAAGATGCTTGTGGGCACTGTACTATATGAAATGCTTTCAGTTCTGCTGGAAACAATGAAGGAGCATTAGTTTATCTTCCTTTCTTTTGCGTTCCCCACACTTTCAATAAAAATCATGAGTCTCTTAAAGAGTTACAGTAATTTCTTTATCACTTTCATTCAGTGGATCCCTTTTCTGCTGCAAGGAATGGGAATCATATAATAAGGAAAAGAAACGCCAAAGCAACCTGCCTACTCACTATCAATTTGTGCCTGCTTATCCAAAAAAGTTCACTGTAAAAACATATTTCTTAAATGAGAGGGCAGCTGAACTCCTGCAATGAAAGTGAGAACTTCAAGTCAGAATACCTGAAAAAGGTGTGGGAAGTAGGGTGGGTTTTAGCTGCTCTGTTTTAGAAGAAAACTCTGGTAAACATTTCATACCCCTAAGGAAGAAATGGAAATTCTAAATAATTTGCTTCTGAAGCCAAGAATAAGGCCAAAATATTCTCAGGTATGAAATCCCTCTTTGCTTCTGGTGTTTCCAGTGAGCTAGTAAACCTTACACACACAAAAAAAATGGAAACAATATTTTTAAACCACAGTTCATAGACAAGAAAAGAGTTATTTCTTCATGTGCTCAGCCCATCATTCTGATTAGTACTTCTTTCACATCTTTATTCCTCAGGCTGTAAATCAGGGGGTTTAACATCGGAGTTATGGCTGTGTGCGTGAGAGGCAGAAATTTCTTTGCGTCTTGAGAGTAACTGGCTTTGGGACGTAAGTAAATCAAGGTCCCACTTCCACAGTACAATATTACAACAACTAGGTGTGAGGAACAGGTGGAGAAGGTCTTGTGTCTGCCCTCTGCAGAGGAAATTTTCAGGGTGCTGGAGATGATACAGGCATAGGATACCAGAATGAGGCAAAATGGTGTGAAGATGACCAGCGCTGTGGCTGTAATGATCTGCTTTTCGTATAAAGAGGTGCAGGAGAGCATGATGAGGGGGGGAATATCACAGAAGAAGTAGTTAATATTCCTGGGCCCACAAAACGGCAATGAGAACACCCAAGCTGTCTGCACCACAGACACAACATTACCACTGCAGCATGACAGCAGAACCAAGGAAACACAAACTCTGCTGTTCATGATGATTGCATATCTAAGGGGGTTGCATATGGCCATGTAACGGTCATAGGCCATGGCTGCCAAAAGGTACCATTCGGTGGCTCCTAAGAAAATTACAGAGTAGAGCTGGGTGGCACAGCCCATGTAGGAAATGCTCCTGTCCTCTGACAGGAAGTTTACCAGCATCTTGGGAACAACAATCGATGCTGTGGAAATATCCAGGATGGACAGGACCCGGAGGAAGAAATACATGGGCATGCGGAGGGAGGGGTGCACTGTGACCATGAAGATGAGAAGGTTCCCAATGATGGTGACGGCGTAAATTAAGCAGAATGTGAAGAACAGCAAGTGCTGCAGTTCTGGGTGTTTGGAGAATCCAGAGAGGACAAATCCAGTCAGCAGAGTGTGGTTGCCTGGTTCTGGTCCATCTGTTGGCTTCATCTGGGAGGAATCAAATGGACAGACTGGTCAAAGGGGGAGTCACCGCACCAAGATCACGGTGCTTCCGCCAGTTGCTGAAGCAAGGAGCCTCTTGGGAATCCCTGAAGAGTCACTGGATTGAGGGGTGCAACTCTAAAGCGGGCTTAGCTGAACAAAAGAAAGCAATGGCTGTGAGTGCTGAAAGTGCGTTATGTTAGTGCTCTCTGAGTTTCATTGTTTGGGATAGTGACCAAGCATACCACTATGAGGAGGCAGTATTTAAGGGCTGGCTCCAATATGGGTGTATGGTTAGTTGCTGAGAATATGTGCTCCCCCAAATGTTAGGTCTGTGGTCCCAAGTGGTTCCACAGGTGCTTTCTGCACTGAAGAGAAAGCCCAGATGATGACCAAAACACCCACAGTCCAAAGAAAGCAAAACCTAACCAAAGCAAACCAAAATACCCATTGTCTATAGACAGGCAAAGGAAGAAGGAATAATCAGAGGGAAAGATAGCCATAGAGAACACTAATAAAGTGTAGAGGGTGAAGCTCAGTACCGTCTGCTTCAATAGTCACATTGCCTCCTTACCCTGATGAGTGTTGCTGTGTGTGTGATGCCGATGGGATATTCATGCAGTGCTGTGCCAGCTGTGGTAGCTTTGTGTTTTCTTTCTGCCCAGAATGGGAAACTGATGCACAGAAAGAGCGAAGAAATCAGCCTGCCACAGAGGAGAAAGTGGTCATTAATTCTGCATTCTTCAGACTTCTCATCTCTTCCCAAAGGGGCAACCAGCCACTGGACTACACCAGTAAATCTCAAGGCACAGAATGCATTTGGGCATCAGAAATGTGTCCATATAGAGGGACAGAGCAGGAAGCACCTTTTCCACTGTACACACATGGACTTGGTCAAGAGACCACATCACATAGAGAAGGACACATCATCAAAGCAAGAGCAGTGCTTACAGCCCTACCATGATTCAGTCATTCATTGTACTGACTCCATCTAGTTTCTCTTTCTGCCATAACTTCAGTACCTAATTCTGCTCTTTGATCCCTTATGAAAGTTTTAGACTCTTAAGTCATTAGCTGTTAAGTCAATAAAATTCACAGTAGTCATTGTTTTACTGATAGGTTAGTGTTTTATTCCCTAATGCAGAACACCCCTCAGAAACAACTCTCGCTTGTGTAATTCTTGTTTAGTTCTTCCTTGGATTTGCTTTATGTATTCACAATAAGCATTTTGAAGCAAGTGTCCTACCTTCAGCAGTTCTGCCATCCAGTGCCTCTAAAGTGGATCATGCAAATTTCACCAGAAGAATTTCCTTTGTTTTCTTACATTAGGGGCAGTGCTGGGCTGATTACTCCTACGGTCAGCTTATATTGCAGATTTTAAATTGTATTTTAAATGCTGATGCTTTCCTGCCACAGCTTGAATAATCTGTGACATTAGCACATGGTATATTCCATGGAACGTCATGCAAGTTTTCTCCGAAGGACCGTAAATGGAATTTACCTACCCTTCAAAGAGATGTCATAATGCCAGTCACCAAAGACTAGCCTCACAGAGAAGAAGAAGAAAAGGAATTCGTTAAAGTTCTTTCAATTTAGTTGAACTGGGTGCAACTGAAAAGGTAGAGACCTCCATGCGTCTTTATTTTTTGCGGCCAAGAAGAGAAGAGCTGAGCTACCTCTGACACCTGGCTTACTCCAGGATTAAATAGACTCTCTTGAAATCCCCATTTCCCCTATGGGTGGGATTGATTTCAGCTGATTTTAGCAATGTCATACTTGGTTGTTCAGAATTTAATACTCTCTCTGTGGACAATGGGAGGTAACAAGCCAATGATATACTTACAACAACAGAGGAAATGCTACTTTGTGTGATGGCTTTCCCTCCATTGTCTGCTAAGTGGGACCAGAGTGACTCCTTCAGACTTAGGCATATCATATCTTACCTGTCTAATGCTATGAATTGTACATCCTGAACCAGCTGATCAATTGTTAACCAAAAATGTCTGAAAAATAGCTGAAAACATCAAGGGATGTGTGATTCAATGGACAGAATAAGCCTGATCCTAGCCTACCACCTTTGCCTGATTTGACTGGATGCCTTTAGGGGAAGAGTCATCTCTTGTAGCAGAGGTTTCATTCAGTTCTAGCTACTCACATTTGAATCTTCAACCTTAACTGAACATTTGTTAACTTTGAATCT